>CM023449.1:22394887-22686807 GCA_013339765.2 Haemaphysalis longicornis
GAGAGAGAACAACTTTATTTC
The DNA here is from genome assembly GCA_013339765.2 of Haemaphysalis longicornis. Taxonomy (NCBI): domain Eukaryota; kingdom Metazoa; phylum Arthropoda; class Arachnida; order Ixodida; family Ixodidae; genus Haemaphysalis; species Haemaphysalis longicornis. The sequence goes on from CM023449.1 coordinate 22,394,909, forward strand.
TGACGAGGCTCAGTCCTAGTGAGTTTCCCTCAGGTGAGGGAGGCGCGCCAGGTAATCCTGCGCCCTAGTGGAAGCTCAAGTCCATGCACAGGGAGGTAAAAAGAGGTTCCCTTCAACCCGAGTGTTTGGTAGCAATGCCAAATGCCATTTTTAAGCGCAGGATGCAGCTACAATATCGTAAACACCCACAACTTGTCACCGCAGCCGCCAAGGTAGCCGAGATGGTGAGGCATCCGACGCTTAATGCGAAGGTTGTAGCTTGTACGCTCGGTAACCACGCTTACCCCCTGTTTTACAGCGAAACTGTTAATGGTTAGGGTTCCACGAATTCTTCCACTCCGTCAACAAATCTAGAACGGCAAAAAAATTCGCAGCATATCCACGGGGTGAATGATGATGAGTGGGCGAAGCTCCTGAGGGGAAATCATCGGTAAAACCGTGACTCTTCAGTGAAAGTTCGCTCACTGCATCTGTGTCCGAACGTAACGTCTAGAAAGTCTCGCTTAAACCGCGCGTCGGCACCTTGGGGCTGAGCTCGCCTGATGCGTTTTGCAGACGCCTCACGAGCTCTCACTGCATCGGGGTCTGCCTGCCGATACGCGCGCTTTCTCGCCGCTTCCCGTTCTCTGACGTTTTGGAGATCCTCTTCGCGCCGCAGCCGTGCCGATTCGCGTACGGCAGGGTCCTCGCGCCGTTGCCGTGATGCTTGGGCCTCTCGTTCTCGAACGCTGGGATCTTGGCGGCGTCGTCGCGCAGCCAGACGACACGCTTCGGCCTCCCGCTCTCGTACGGCAGGATCTTGGCGGCGGCGTCGCGCAGCTTCACGGAGCGCTTCTGCCTGCACATCTGCAGCCTTATCCATCGGGCGACTCCGAGCGCGCGCCAACAGCGAACGGATTTTATTACAACGCTCCCCGCCACCTAGTAAACAATCCAAGAACTAAACTAGAGGTAGCCACGCCATCTAGTAAACAATCCAAGCGCATCTTTTCATCATATACAAGTACCGCCATCTAGTAAACAATCCAAGAATTAAACTAGAGGTAGCCACGCCATCTAGTAAACAATCCAAGAACTAAACTAGAGGTGGTTACATACATACGTCGAGGATGGACAGACCCACGCCTTAAGGAGCTTCGCCCCTAAAACGCCTTGCGCACAGCCAACGTTATCGCCAACGCTTTTCAGAAAACGGCTATAACTCTCGTTTTATCAAACCCTTTCCAAAATACAGTTACAAGAAAATTGGTCGCTAAGACGACTCTATTATTTCACCGAGTTTCACTGACTTCTCACAATTAATTCACAGCGAAGTTACAGACATTAGAGAATCCCCTTCTGCTGCCAACACATGGGCATCGACGGGAGGAATATGGTTAAACAAAGCAACTGCAACTCGTTTTATTTAAACTTCCCAATAAAAATGATATGAAAATTGACTGCTAAGACGACTTAATGATTACACAGAGCTTTGTTTACTTTTTATGATTCGCTAGTTTACAATGAAGTCGTTAAAATTCCCGCCTGCGTAGCAGGATAACTCCTACCACCCACGCCCACGCCTACGCACGCACACACGCACGCACGCACGCACGCACGCACGCACGCACGCACGCACGCACAAAAGGAAACTCCAGAGAAATAGGAAAACGGAATGCACCTTTAAATATATATACAAAAGCAAACAACGCCTTGTTTTATCTATCACCGAACAAAAGACGAAAGAAGCACGGGAGTTGTGAGGTTTTAGTTGAAATTGAACGTTATAGAGCAGTTCGTGTTCCTCTAATGAAAGCAACCAAGTTCGCTCGGCGGGTGCTGCCAGAAACCGAATTTGAGCGGAAATGAAATATTGTCAACGTTAAACTTTGGTGAACTAACGGGGAGATGCACTACCAAATTCTTTTTACAGCTCACTAGATAATTCTTTCTAGGTTATACTACTGCCGGTTGACCGACTTCCTGGCATCCTCCCAATAAAAAAAATGTCTTCTTCCAGCAATAATTGGTTGCTTAGAATGTATTCTTTGGGTAGATATGGTAGACCTAGCGTGCAATGCAACTTATAACTCAAATTTCCCGCCATAGTCTATAACATATTCATTTCGGACAAAGAAAAGTGAACTGGCAACTAAGTGGACAAGGGATCCAAACTGAGAAAACGTTTCCGAGACAAGGAAAATCACAAAATACTTACCACTGGTCTCTAAACTTTGCGGAAAGAAACCGCGCATAAACACAGGACTGTCATTGCGCAAGAATTTAGAAAGGAATATCTCTAACTGTCAGTTCAACTTAGAACACGCGTTAGAGAAAAAAGACAAACAATGGCAAAAAATAAATGCTTTCGCGAATTCGCAAACTCAAGGAACGGCTGTAGCCGTAACAAAAGACTCCATGCATAAGCACTGCCGTCGATCCAGATAGCTAAGTTCACTCTCCGTTCACGCCTATCCGAACGGTTAAAAAAAGTATCACATGACACCTTTCTTGCCGTAGAAGAGCAGTACCAAAGTACACTTTGGTACTGGTCAGGGCTAAAAACACAGTGTCAAGAGGCTCACTGCAATATATAATAAATACATGTATAATCCCCCAAAATAGACAAGAATATTAAAGGAACAAATTTTGTTTCGACTGTAGGCGGTAAACAATAAACAATTTCCAAAAAAAAAAAAAGATCCAAATGTCACGCCTAATTACTGGAAAAATGACGCTCCCTGTCTGCCGTTAGTAGAGTTTAAAGTAAGCCGGCAGCTGGCAGCGTATAATTATCGTAGTCTTTGCAAGCGCGTAGGTCAAAGGTCGAAAGGAAACACGAAGAAACGAATGACAACAAAATCGCAAAACAATTGCTAGAAAAAATAAATTAGGAGATTCGAATGAGTGCCGCAGCTGAAATGAAATAAAAGTCAAGGTTGCAGGAGGCATAGAAGGAACGCTTGAAGCGAACCGGAGTGGGGAAGTTGTCGCCAAACACGAGCTCGTTCTCTCCCATATGGCACCAGCCCGCAAAATGTCACACTCCCGGAGGCGCTATTGTGTTTCACTCTTTGCTTCAGCTCCGAGGGTCAGCATTGTTCCGCGTTCAAAGGTAAGGAGGAAGTGACGAAACGCAGCGTCACTTCCCTTTCGCGCACCGCCCGTGGCAGCTTCACGATAGATCGGTCATTGTGCTCGGGAGCGACCTGGTTGTATCTTCTGCAGGCTGCGAACTTCACGCGGAGCCGCTAACACCGCCGTTCGCGGAGTGTCAGCGCGAACAATGAAGAGCGTTCACGCCGTAGTTTCCGTGCAGCATGCTTTCTTGACGTTGTTGGTCATGTGGTGCGTCGCAGTGGTGGTGACAGCAGCCCCTAACCTACTCCGGATGGACAGAGAGAGTGAAACCGACGATAATGACATAAACGGAGGGCATGCGCAAGGCGAAGGCTACAAAAAGTCTCATCCAAACAAGATTCTGTTCCCAGATAACTGGATTAATTGGGATACGTGGCATGAGTGGCTCCTGCAAAAGAAATCAACACCTAAACCAACAACTACTACCACGACGACAACCACAACCACGACGACAACCACTACTCCAGCCCCGACTACAACTGCGGTCGCAAAGAAGAAACCTTCCGATCTCTCCGTCATTATAACGAGAAAAGTGAGAGTTGTGGTAGTCTACGAGTCGCACTGCCCATTCAGCCGGAGGTTCATCTACGGCCAGTTGTACCCCACCTTCCAGAAGCTGGGCGCCTTCATGGACGTCACGATCCTCCCGTTCGGCAAGGCCCACGTCGACAACGTCAACGCAACGGTTCCCCACTTCACCTGCCAACACGGGAGCAACGAGTGCATGGGCAACATGATCGAGACGTGCGTGGTCAAAGTGGTCAAGAAAAAGCTCACGGCAATCAAGATCCTGGCCTGCATGTCCACCAGCTATCAGCCCCACCTGGCAGGACCCAAGTGCGTCGAAGGCACCGGCGTCAAGTGGACCAGGATCCAGGAGTGCGTGACCAAGAAGGGGACCAAGTACCTGCTCCAAGTGGGTCTCGAGACGTGGAAGATTCAGTCGTACGTGGCCCGCGTGCCCCTGGTCGTGGTCGACGGGCAGATGGACAACTACGTGGAGTACTACGCGCAGACGAGCATGACGACGCTCATCTGCGAGCACATCCCGTACGAGGAGTACCCATACTCGCCCTGTGGCAGCATCGGCAGGAGGAGATAAACCAGGTATACCCTGTGAACGCAGTGTTCACCCGTCTAATATTTGGAAACCGAAAGGAAAAATTTTCCCCCAAACACCGTTTGCCTTGATTCATCCGAAACTTGATAAGATGCCAGAATTTCTAAAAATAGGGTATGTTTGTGACGCTACTGCCTTACGTTGAGTGAATTTAATAAACAACACCAATTACAGGCGGCTGAAATTGCTATGGGTACGGGCAGCTAATGCTTGCAACTTTGGTTGTCAAAGGGAAAATACGCAGCGTCTCTTCACTTGTTTTGAGCAGGGACGACTCGTGACATTTGTTTAATATCCCCGAAGCAGAAAGCGCTGTCACATCTGAACCATATTTCCTACAGATGGAGTATGTGCTTGTCACTGAATTTGCGCTACAAGAAACAATACAGGAGGTAACTGGAGAATGCGCATGTCTTTTCCTCTCTTGGGTGCGTTTCTTGTTGGGCTAAAATGTTTCGTAATGTCACATCTGGTTTCGTGTTAGAAGTGCAACAGCAGCGGACTCGTTCGGTGTGCGAGAATTCCCATTGTTTTTTAGGATTTTCAGAAAAACAAAGGCAGCATTTGAGAAATACACATTCCTTCCCTTTCTCTTGATGTTCATGTCAATATATGCTCATGCAACCATGTTGACAACTTCTGCAGAAGCTTCGAAAAAAGAGAGAGAAAGAAACCTACCGATCAGAGATTAGCAATGCAAACACATCATTGGCATGTTCAAATTATACCAGAGCAGAAATTTCGCTTTTAACTGTCAGTAAACTCAGATGATTGCACTTTTTTGGGCATGCTTACAAGGAAGGAACGTGTAAATTGACGTTCGTTGTTAGCTATAAAACAATTTCAGCAAACATAAAAAGCATCCAGCAACTAAACGGGCACAGCGTATACAGAAGTTGGAGTAAACTCAGGAAAAAATACTTTCAATGTAAAACGTCGCTCTGTATAAGTTTAAGGGAAGTAACTGCAGGGTGTAACTGGCTGCCAAAAGATGGAGTACTTCGTTTTACCTCTTGCCTTGTAGCAGCATATTATTACAGTAGGCAAGCCTCGCATTTCAAATTAAGCCGCGAGTGTACAAGAACTGTACTTGCTTTCTTGACCTTTTGTAAACTTCCCATACCCTGTATCCTGCGTCCGCGTGTTACAGTTTGAAGCAGTCAGGTCGTGGCTGCGTTCTGGAGAGGCAAAAGGGCAGTGAAGTGGTAGTTGGGATCATGAACACCTGTCACCGTCGGAACAACTGCAAAAATGGTAGATTTTCTATGCCCTACGAAAGAGGACGTATGAGCATTATGTATGAGCATATTGTATGTTTCTCGCGTATAAGTTTTAGCACAAAATTGGCTTCGAAGATGAACTACCCACGCACGTCTTCCGGAATTACCATTTCAAAGTGATTTTAAGTAATACTGCTTGTCGCGGTATTGCAAATCTATAAATGTGCCCAATTACGCCAGAAATACATAAAAGAGTGTGTTACGACTACTGACCCTGACAAAATGTGCTAGATTAAAATAAAAGTCATGATATCGATGATTTTTAGCCAAGCAAACTGAACTGCACCTTCTTGGAGTTGTGTATTTTTATTTTAATAGAAGTTCTGTCGGTTGGGAATATGCCTTTTAAGATTTATGGTTCTAGGCGGGACACCATATTACCTCCAACATTTACGTTTTTCAGTGTCTTATTTCGTCATTTTTATCTTTCATTCTACTGCTAATCTCTGGCCATCCTACATTACTTTTGTTTGATATTACAGTGTGTGTCGTAGATGAATAAGTTTTTTTCATGTTGCTTGCTATTGATGCCCTCTTCTGGAGAAGCGGGGATTTCGTTCATGCGTGTTTGTTCTTCTGTGTTCTTTTCGGGTTGTGGGTTTGACAGCTAAGCCGACGTAAAGCAGCTTGTGATGACGTCTGCAGCTGACTACGCCAGTATACTAAGGACAGTACGAAAAGGGTGGCCTAGGTGTCAAGAAAAATAAACTTGTTGGCCTTTGTTTACCTCACACACTCTTATCTTCCGAGTAAAAAAACGAAAATGGACAAAAAACCGCCACCCTCTAGTCTTCATAACCGGTTGTCGTAAGCATGAATTAATTAATCCAAAACGCGCCCCGCCTCCTTGCGGAGAGCCCAACTATTTGTCGACACATTTTGTTACGGCTGTTTTTGTTTACAGAAAATAAAAGCCTCGTACAGAGACCACGACCCTTGAATACCCCAATGGTCCGTCTGAAGTTTATAACAAATCCGAACTGTTTAGAGCTCGCCCTGCTTGTCGCCAGAGCATCTGGCGCTGCTTGTTGCCTAGGGCAGATTGCACACTTTTCTTCGTACCTTTCTGTTGCCAGACCGACCTTTTCTTGCAGCCAATTAAGAGCTCACAGCAGAGCAAGGGGTCTGGCTGACGCATGAACAGCGATTTGAAGTTGCAGACGTCACTGCGATTTTCCCCTGCTTTGCACATTCAGGGCTGGACTTAACACAGGTCTTTCCTCCAAGATGGCATGCGCTTTTAAATGTCACGCTCCTTTTAGAAGCGAAAAAAAAAATCAGCTCCTTAATTGAGCGGAACAGCGTCCTTAGAGGTTCGCATCGCGGCGCAGACGGCAGTAAACAGCGGAAGACTCGAGAAGGCTAACCTTCGGCCTTTGCTTCCGTATGAACTGTTCGCAGAAGCGAATATCTTTTTCTTAGACGTGTTGGAAGATTTAAAAAGTGCAGGGACGCTACTGCAAACAACGTGGCAAAGATTTGGTGTTATTTTGAAGAGCTCTATCTCGCCCTGTGCGCGGAAAGAAATAAAAATACTTTGTAAAATTTGTATAGGCCTAAGATTGTGTCCATAGCAATAGCATTATTTATTTTTCTATTCGTTATTAACCTTGTGTCACTATATTGAGTATGCTCCTTTTCCCGTCCTCCTACACCGGTAGTGTTAATCGCGAAGTTGGCCATATCTTTCCGAAAAAGCGTGGTAGTGCGGGCTTGTTGGTACATATATAACAATTGAACAACAACGCTTAAACGGCACAAGAGATTGACAGAATGTTGTTCGATTGTTACATATCTTTCTCTAATATATATATATATATATATATATATATATATATATATATATATATATATATATATATAATATATAATCAGAAAATGGGAAATTAGGGGCTCGGTGAAAATAAGACAGAAAATAAGGGTTGGCAGTCAAGAAACCTCGGAAAGCAAAGGGGGAGGTTGTGGTGGGTCATAGAAACAGATGAAGATGAAGAATATATATATATATATATATATATATATATATATATATATATATATATATATATATATATATATATATATATATATATATATATATATATATATATATATATATATATATATATCATGGTGTTGAACCAGAGCCGAACCGAACCGAAAACCGCAACTGAACCGAAAAAAGAAATAACGGTTACCGGTTCGTGCCGAAATGGTGGTTCGACCCTCCGTTGTTGATACTGCACAGTCAATGAAATTCAGGCCTTGTTTTCACGTACCATCAACTTCGTACCCGCTCGCGCACTTAATCCCTCCAGATAATTGAACATCATCACGCTCTATGTAACAACAGGAGAAATGAATGAGCACCAATGTAGCAATGGTTTGTTGCTGCTGGAAGCGCGAGCGTAGTGCAAGCTAACCAAACGAAATGTCATTCTCGGCAGCTTGCAGGGGGTATAAAACGACTTTGCCCTTCCCTAGCTGCGACTTTATAGGAGCAATCAGGCTGCAGGAGTGCTTCACTGCGCAACATCGAAAGCCCACACCCGATGTGTGCAAACTTTTTGCATTTCATAATTTGTTTAAAAGGTCCGACACCTGCAAATTGTTAATACTTGACAAGTGTGACCGCATGAGCTGCTCAGTGGCTAAGCCGTTTGGTGCTGACCACAAGTGGCCTCGCTCTCCCTTCCCCACGGCCGGTTTTCTGAAGTAGATGGAAATCGAGAACGTCCGTGTATCAAGATTTTGACCCACGTTTAATATCACCAGCTGGTTAAAATAGGTCTGCCGGCCTGCAACATAAGCTGCGCCTTGGAGAGCAGAGATATAGCAAGGGTCATCAAATGCCCCAGTTTAAAAAAAAATGTGTTTACACAAAAAAAATAGAAAAGGCGAATCCCATTGTTTTAAAATTGTTGTATCCGCCGCGCACCATACGTGGCAGAGAGACGCAGACGCTACCACGTACCCACGGAAAAGAGAGCCTTTATTCTTTTTACACGATATTTATAACCGGGCTTGCGGTTGCTGATGATGATGGTGGAATTTGGCCACCTTAGCATTGTGCGCCACCTGGTGGCATGAACTGAACTACATTACACAACAAAAATATTACGCAAAAAGTAAGCAAAACCGAATAAGAAAAAAAAGCCCTAAAACGTGGATATTGCTCTATACTTTTCTCTGCCCTGCCTTTCACAACCAAACGTGTCATCAATGCGAAGGAAGTGAGTTCTGTGGTCAGTTTTTAAGGACAGTACAGTGGACAAGTTTCGTTTTTTACAGATACATATAACCACAGATATGTCAAGGAAAACTATTAAGGTGCCCACGTAATTCCTTGGCAAGAAACTGCAGCCCTCGACCTTGTCTTGGAAGCAGAAACAGCAATAAAGCAGATGACACGTGCAGAAAGGTCGGACGGTACCTCACACTGTCCCATTCGCCCAGCGATCATCTTTTCTGCTTGTTCTGCAGCTTTGCCTCTTTCAGATCTGCTTTTTTTTAATGTGCACGTGTGCTGACTGCCCAACTCGCTACATTACTTCTACTGCTACTCGTTCCGGAGGCGAGTACTGCTGTGGGCGAATTAAAGAGCGCCTACCCAAAAAAGTCCCATCTCATGCTCCGCGCGTCAAATTTCCCTCTCATTTTGTAACAGCATAATCCGTTATAAGATTCCGCAGTGTAGGACACGGAACGATGGCCGGGTGTCAGGCGGTACGATGACATGCTGATTGCAATGCACACATCCGGTATCTATCGCAAAAGGAATTGCAGTGGTCAGAGCAATAATGCAGTGACTGGGCGTTAACTAAAGCTTGCTTTTAACAAAAGTGTGGCTAACACATTCAATACGGTGACAGCTAAAAAAATATTAAGGGTGACCAATTAATCTAATCCATTGGTAGTATTTATGTGCCTGTTCTAGGATTTTTCTGTTTTGTTACAAATATAAAAAATGTGCGCCATTGGTATTAAGCGCTGGTACTTGAACGCGCCAGTACGCAGGTCTAAATTTAAGGCTTCAAGGTTATCGTGACGGGCGATTCTATAGCGACTGCTGCGATTTCAACAAAAAAGGAAAGGGTAGAAAATATATCCCACCGTCATATCTCTTGGCGGTGGCTTTATGAATAATCGCTAGGACAAGATAGTCTGGGCGAGAAAGTAGGTGGTAAATCATCGCCACTTCATCTGGTTTTCTAATATATCGTAATTGTTTAAAGTTTGCTTTGCGATTGCGCCATTTCCCTTGGGGAACAGCAGCATTTTGGATTTCTTGTTTGTATTTTGAAGTGACTGTCGTTTCAAACTACTAAATATTTTTTCTAATTTCTGTGATAATTCAACTCATCGAACCGGTTCGCGAACTGGTTCGGTACGCGATGTTGTCGAACCGCAACTGAACCGGAACGAACTGACTTCGCCTGAACCAGAACGGTAACCGAACCAGTATTTTCTCTGTTCGACACACTGATACACACACACACACACACACACCACACCACACACACACACATATATATATATATATATATATATATATAAGAGGAAGACCTGTCTCAGGTCGAAACGTTGGAAATAAAGTCTCCGAAGAGCGTACTTCTACTTTGTGCGTATTCCTGCAGTAACTAAGGACTCTACTTCACGACTATATATATATATATATATATATATATATATATATATATATATATCTTAGAAAAAGACCGGCCCCCGGTCGAAACGTTAGAATAAATGTTGTTATGTTTTTCAGTTTGACTTCTCTATCGTATATATATATATATACATATATATATATATATATATATATATATATATATATATATATATATATATATATATATATATTTTATATATATATATATATATATATATATATATATATATATATACAGAAAGATACGGCAGCAGTCTACAACGCCAAAGGGGACATAGGGGTGTGGTTAGGCTCTTTTCTTTTTCACTACGGTTAATGAAGTAAACATTTTTTTAATATACAGAAGAAAGAAAGAAAGAAAAACACGCGCCCAGAGTGGGGACCGAACCCACGCCTTTCGATTACATGTCGAATGCCTTACCAATTCGGCTATCTGGGCGACTGTGTTCTCCTTCACTTTCTAGGCTATTTATATTTACTAGAAGTGTATCTGACGCTTGAGGGTGGTAGCCAGCGCTATAATATATATATATATATATATATATATATATATATATATATATATATATATATATATGGAGTAGTAGAACTTTGAAGATGGTAGAGAACACAAGAGAAGAAAAACTTCGAACAAGGCGAGAGATTGCCCTGAGGAAAGCAAGTTCTCTTTGCTGAAACGTAGGCCACAATCGTGCTTTTACCTTGTTCGAAGTTTTCTTCTCTTGTGTTCTCTACCATCTTCAAGTTCTACTACTCCCTATATATATATATATATATATATATATATATATATATATATATATATAATATATATTATTATATATATATTATATATATATATATATATATATATATATATGACAGAAATAAGAATGGGCAGTCAAGAAGACCTCGGAAAGCAAAGGGGAGGATGTAGTAGCTCAAGATAAAGAATTTGGAAAATACGAAAGTGGAGAAAAAATGCCCGCCAGGTGGGATCCGAACCCACGACCTCCAGAATACCGGTCTGATGCGATAACCACTACGCTACCGGCGGGGCTAATTTAGCCTCCACTTTCTGGGGTATTTATGTTCAGGTATTTTTGTTTCCTGCGCTTGGGGGTGGTAGCCAGCGCCACTCGGACTACTCGGGGTGAAGGTGACTTTCTTTTTAACCCCCGGGCCGTGACTCGAGCGTCTACGACATGTCGAGAGTGGTCGACCAGCGTTGAACCCTCTTAAGCTCCCTAGGCACCAAGACTGCCAGCACAGAGGCCCTCGCTATGCATGTAGCGAATCAGAATAGGAAATGAGGGGCTCGTTGACAATAAGACAGAAAATAAGAATTGACAGCCAAGAAGACCTCGGAAAGCAAAGGGGAGGATATAGTAGCTCAAGATAAAGAATTTGGAAAATAAGAAAGTGGAGAAAAAATGCCCGCCAGGTGGGATCCAAACCGAATATATATATATATATATATATATATATATATACAAGGGCGTCCGCAGAAATTTTTTCAAGGGGGGGCATCCATAGATGGGGGGGGGGGGGGTACGGTTGGGTAGCACCAAAAATGTGCTATTTGTGGTTTAAAGTACGCATATGAAACAAAAATGATAAACAGCGAATTAGAACCACACTTGTAAAATATACATTGAATTTTATTACCGAACAAAGAAGTAAAGTTAATAACGAAAATGCGAAGTTACTGTCCCTTTGTAAATAAAAGTGGTAAGTCTTGCTGCGTGAGGGTCCTCGACTCACGCCAACAGATCACCAGCACACAGCACAATACGTTCACGAACATACAACTGCACTCCGTCAATCTTCCTTGAACAGCAGCTGCAGACGCCTCGGGTTTTTCTGGGCAAATTGCGAGATGACATGTGTGATGAAGTCATTCTTATGTTTCATTACACGCTCTCGGTGCACACTCATCATACAAAGGCCGTCCAGCCTGTCATTTGTCATTGTAGATCGTAGCCAAGTTTTTACCCTTCTCGTTGTGCTGAAGGAGCGTTCGACAGTGCAGGTCGTAACTGGCAAGGCAAGTGCTACCTCAATTGCTTTTGCTACAGCTGGAAAAAATGGCTTGGCCTGAAGCAAAAGTTCGGCGTAAGTTATTTGTGAGGGGTCCCCCGTTTTGTTGCGCCACATTTCGTACCAAGAGATGCCTTCTTCCTTGAAGTTTTCAATGCTGTAAAAGCCTTGGAGTTCTTCAGCGATAGCATGAAATTCAACGCAGCTCAAACACTTCATTTTTGCTGGATGCAGTTGGAGGCGTTTAAAATTCTTCGCATTGCTTTCAGAGAAGCGGCGAGCCAAAGAAGCAGTAAGCGAGTCGAAGTATGACACATATATTGCCACGCGGTAGTATTCCTCCGGTGACTGAATCCTGTAGTTTTGTCGGTGGGCCTGACGAGAGACTTGTCTTGGCACAGATATCAACACGTTTAGGTGATCGGCTGCCTCACTTGCTGTTTTCATGATGTCAGAAAACTGCTCTTCAGCGTTAGTCCGGTGGCCACCAAAAATATTCTGCAACTCAGTGATGTGGTCGTGTACAGAATGGATGTCCATGGATACGCTCTGCAGAACGTTCGTAACCGGTTCCAGCCGTGCGCTATACTTCGCTACAATGTGCAAGCAGACAATAAAAGATGAACTCGTTGTTGCACAGTAGAGGATGTGAGCGCGTTGCCTAGTTGCAGCGTTCGATGTTGATTCCATTGACGCAAGCTCTTCGAGTGCTTCGACTATGGCCACGTAATGCTGAGAGAAGATCCTAATTGTCTTGTATTTTGCAGACCACCTTGTTTCACAGAGCATCGGAATGTTGGGCACTAATTTCCTTCGAAGCACGCTCTCACGGAAGAAGTTTATGGTTTGTTTGATAACCCCTATTGTGTTACGAATTTCAGACACTTCATTCAAATCGTTGATCACGAGATTCAGCTTGTGACTTGCGCAATGGAAGAACAGTGCCTTTGGAAGCTCGTTCTGTATTAATCTGTTGACTCCAGCTTCTCTTCCAGCCATTGTAGAGCATCCATCATACCCTTGTCCTACGAGGTTTGAAAGAATCAGCCCGGCGTCCTTTAAAAACTTCACGATCGTAGCAGCGATGCCAGCAGAGTTCAGTTGCTCCAGCTCAACAAATCCCATAAACTGCTCTCGAACGTATACGTTAGTTCCCGTCTTGTCAATGAAGCGAATACCTTGACATCTGCTCTGCTTGACATCTGCTCTGTTCCTGCAATATCTGCGGTTTCGTCCGCGAGGACAGAAAAAGCAAACGCTGTGTTAGCTTCGGCCACTATGTGCTCTCTCAGGATGTCGCCACAGATTGTGATGATCTCGTTCTGGACTCGTACGGACGTGTACTTAGCATTGCCAGCACCGGATGCGAAGTGTTCCTGAAGACGAATATCTCCAGCTTCTACCCGAAAGTCAAGGAGATCATTGAAGACTCCACTGCCAGACTGCTTCCCGCGAATTGCATGTCATGCGTAGCGCAAAAGATGACGGTAGACACAATCAGAAATAGTTTCTGGCGGTTCCTTTCAACTTGATCTTGGAGTGCTCTGTTGAGCTGCTGAACAACGGGTAGCTGCTTGCCTGTCATCACATCCATAAAGTTCTGTGAGGCTGCCATTGCCTCCTGGCGCCATTGGGATTTTACGTGATCCCTGCACGCCTCGTGCATTTTTTTGTAGCTGGTGAAAGCGCGCACAATAAAACTACCTTGGGTACCCCGGTGAACATTCGGCGGAAAAATGACGCAGAAACGACAAAGGGCGCCTTTCAACGTCACTGAATACGCAAGCCAAGGGGCGTAATCTGCCAGCCATTGGTAGCGAAATGTCCTCTTGTCAGATGTTACATCTTTCTTAAAGCCGCATGTAACATTTGGCGACCATGGGTTAGTCAGAAGGCGTAACTTCAAACAGTCCGAAATGCCCGCGTGTTTACCTTTGCCCAGAAAGTCTCCTAAATCGTGTTCTTGAGACAAGTTAGTTGCTTTCTTGCTACTCTCACCGCAATTCAATCCCAAGGAAGGACAAAGGGAATCATCATGACTTACTACGTCACGGGAGCTCACTGATGACGGAGTCCCTTCCATGGAGTCGACGACCTCAGCTTCTGTCCGCTGATGAAAGTCTGCATCACTCTGGTCAAGTGGTTCAACGCTGTCACATGTCACACTAGATTCTTCGGCTGGGCTGCTGGATAACCCTTCGTCAGACACCCGCTGACGCTTGAAGAAGCGTCGGATATCCGTCATTTAGGCTCGCACAAGGCAAATCTCGCTAGAGAGTTCCTGGTGGTTGATAATATTAGAAAACATACGGTAATTGAGTGGATGGATAAATAGTTATGCGGGAGTTGAAAACAGAAAAGCGCCTCATTTACAGGGAAAACTTATTTGCAGGCTAAAGTACACGCTCACAGCTTCGTACATGTCGCGCGATCTCGCTGGCGCACCCACACAGTCGAGCAACAGCACACGCACTGCTGGCCACTGTCGTTTCTCTCGTCAGCTGTCCTGGTTGTTCCCAGCTCCGTTGACAGCTGGACAATTAAAAACACCGAATCACACAAACACACACAGAGACGCACGTGCAGGGGCTTACTATCGAAGAAACGCCACAATGTGCAGCTCAGAAACACGTTTCCGTGTCGGCTCTTGTAAACGGGTGTTAGAGATGAGGGGCCCTTGGGTTGTCTGACTCGTTCAGGCCCGCAGGTCCCGGTTCGGCGTGGTGTCGGACTAGAGACTCGAGATGACTGCTTAGGAGGAAAATGTACAGTAGGTTTATTCACATGGTGACAGTCGAGACAGGAGTACCAGAATAGCACAAATACAGTCGTTTAAATAGAGTTCGTATTCCCCAGATCCTAGCTGGGAATTTACTTCACACAAGTTGTCCAATCAGTTGAGCAGTTGACGGCACTTGATGTACCGCCCACGACATGAGGCGGGGCTGATGCACACGGGCCACTTGGTCGATGGAAAGGGTGAATGTCCACGTCACCGATCATGCCTTGTGCCGGAGTTGCACCACTTTGCGCAAGTCTTGATTTTGGAGGCCCCGTGAGAACGGAATCTCAACTCGCCTCCCATCATGTGAAGATGAGTGACCTCCTGCTCTCGCCGACGGTTGGAAACCGAAGAGCTTGGGCACTTGAAACCGCAGCTTTCTTTCGGTGGACCCTTCTATCGTCCGGGTATGAAGGAAAGAAGTGGCCCGCAGCGTCCGGTGAACCGAGGGTAGAAGCCGCAACTTGAAACCGTCGCCGCCGCCGTTGGCGCCAGCGGTTCTTGCCGCCTCGTGCCTCTGGGTGATTCATCCACGTACACCTTGCTAGAGAGCTTGCGAGGAATTTTTCCCAGGCCCGCGTTGGCCGATCCTAACACGGGGTATTGCCCGCCGCAAAGTGGGCGGATGGTCGGAACCGTTTACGCGCAGCCGCCGCTGTGGCGAGGTTGCTCGCTACGGAGAGGCGGCATAAATCTAGAGTTTAGAAAAATAAAACCTAAAACCTTTCACAACTGTTCGCTATCTTCAATAGCCAGCACAGGCAGTCTGTTTCGCTCCCGTGACATGACCGGCAATATTAGTCAGTGTTTAATGAGTAATATTGTGCTATCATTTGAATAGCGTGGATTGTTGGGCTGGTTGGTTCACGTACATAATTTTAAAAACTTTGCGCTAAAGGACCGGACACAGTAGTGAACGTCGGTGTTCTTCTCTCCTCTCTTTCGTCCTTCAGGGCAAAGTTATCTTTTACGGGCCAACAAAGATGTACAGCTTTTTTGTAGTGCATGAAAATATCCGAAACTCCAGGGGGGGGGGGCAGTTGCCCCCCCTTGCCCCCCCTTCCGGACGCCCATGTCTGAGGAAGACCTGTCTCAGGTCGAAACGTTGGAAATAAAGTCTCCGAAGAGCGTACTTCTACTTTGTGCGTATTCCTGCAGCAACTAAGGACTCCACTTCACGACTATATATATATATATATATACATACACAAAATAAGGGTTGGCAGTCAAGAAAACTCCGGAAAGCAAAGGGGAGGATGTGGTAGGTTATAGAAACAGATGAAGAATTTTTTGAGTCAGAAAAAAAGTGCTGAAAAAATGCCCGCCGGGTGGGATCCGAACCCATGACATCCAGAATACCGGTCTGGTGCGATGACCACTACGCTATCGGCGGGGCTGTTTCCCCACCACTTTCTTGGGTATTTATGTGAAAGTATTTTTTGTTTCCTGCACTTGGGGGTGGTAGCCAGCGCCACTCGGACTACTCGGGGTGAAGGGGACCTTCTTTTTTAACCCCCGGGCCATGACTCGAGTGTCTACGACATGTCGAGAGTGGTCGACCAGCGTTAAACACTCTTAAGCTCCCTATGGCACCAAGACTGCCAGAACAGAGGGCCTCGCTATGCATGCAGCGAATCAGAATAGGAAATGAGGGGCTCGGTGAATTAAGACATAAATAAGAGTTGGCAGTCAAGAAAGCCTCGGAAAGCAAAGGAAAGGTTGTGGTGGGTTATAGAAACAGATGAAGAATTTTTTGAGACAGAAAGAAAGTGGTTACCACTACACTGGATACCACCCCCAAGTGCATCTTCTTGGATGGCCGATAGCTTTGGTGGGCTGTAACAAGTGCAGTTTTCCATGTAGTATAAAGGAAAAAAAGTATCAGGTAAACACTCTAGTTGCCGCCCTTGGCTGCTGCTCTTTCGACCGCGGTTCAAATCCCATTCGACCCCAAATGTGCTTTTATTTGTATTTTGTGTTTTTATTTAGTAAAAGTACGGTCAAATTTCGCTTTTGATGAAAATAAATATGTTGGGTCCGTACAAATGTTTTCGCAATCGTTCTTTTTTTCATTTTTTCATACTATCTAAAAAAAATTCTGCTTGATCTCTCTTTCACAGGAATCGGTAAAACACGAAAGTGGAAGGCGCCTTCCTAGGAGCAGTTGAATGTTAAACGAACCTCCTTCATGCGCGAAGGGTTCGCGAGCCTGACCCCATCAGTCGAGAGAGAGAGAAGAGAGAGAGAGAGAGAGAGAGAGAGAGAGAGAGAGAGAGAGAGAGAGAGAGAGAGAGAGAGAGAGAGAGATAAACGTTTATTAGGAAAAAAAGGAGGAGTCGCAATTGTCCTAGGGGTGGTTCCCTCCTTCCAGGGCCCCAGACTCTTCTGCTCCTCTCCGGGCTCAAAGAATTGAGTCCTTCTGAATCCCGAAGTCGGAGCTGGCCAGAGCTGCCTCCCATAGCGCGACCGTGTTTGTGGTTGTGTTTGCTTAAGGCCAGAAGATAGGGCAGGCCCATGTTGCATGAAATAAGTTGGAAGGGTTTCCGCATTTATTGCATGCGGCTGTGTGTGTCTGAGGGAACATTTTTGGATAGCCGGGATTTGCTACGGTAAGTGTTCGTCTGGATTTGCCTCAGCGTTTGAGCTTCTGCGCCAGAAAGGTTCTTGTCTTGGTTGGGGAAAAGGGCTCGTTCACCTCTTTTGACAGTGAGTCATTCGCCAAAGCCACTTGGGAGGGGCTGCAGAAGGCGAGGACTGCCGCGCGGTTTGTAATATCTCGCGCAGCCTGGTCGGCCCTCTCGTTTCCCTCCAGCTCCTCGTGTCCTAGAGTCCAACCAATGCGGCGGAACTGATTCGACATTTTTGGCTCTAGTTTTTTAAGACGCTTGTGAATTCTTCCATTTATAATATTTGGCATAGCCTTTTTGGAATCTGTGACTATTTGGAAGCTTTCGTTCTTGTACTGCCCGTACCTTATTGCCAGGAGGAGAGCACCAGTTTCGGCTTCGTCTCGCAAAAACAACGCCCATCAGACGAAGTGACGCCGACACGCAAGAAACAAACAAAAAAAAAATAACCAGTTTATTCTTGGACAACAAAACCAAAAATGACATGCACATAAACAGTAGCTTGAATCACATAACGGTCATGCGAACAACGCGACAGCGGAGGGTGCCTCAATTCACGCCCGTCCCCCGTACACGAAGGCACTGGCATCGAGGTGTCGACTGTCGGCACTCATTAGCGTCATGATGCACTACTTTTCTTCGTCTCTCCTAGGCGGCAACACCATCTGAATGACTCGTAGTGAAGGACATAAGGCGAGTTCGTAGAGCTGCTCCACGTCTCTGCTCAAAGCGCAGTGGGCGGAGCGCCACGTACCTCCCGTTGTGGCGAGAGAGTCGTCGGCTCGAATCCAGGCGCCTCCGCGTCAAGCGCCCTTTTTCTGGCGACGTCACTTCCGTGACAGATATGACGTCAGTGAGATCAAATTGTGTAACCGGGCATAAAACACTTTCGTGTTAAAACAAAACATGAAAGAAACGTGTTCTTTCTTTCACGCCCTTCAAAATTTTATAAAATTACATCTGTATTACTAGCGAACTTGATCCGAAGCGCACGCCGTGTTCCGGCTTGAGAAGTCCGAAAGGCGTAGTTTCTCGCGCGTGTCGCGTGCGCCATGCCAGCCGTGCTTTGCGCTCTATCTCGCTTATGGGCCACTTTTGCTCGCCCTAGAAGCGACGTTGGCTGCCGGTCGCTCCTTTCATTGTGCCCCAGCCACGGGACTCGTCGAAACAGCGTGCGATCGGCGCATCGGCAATGGCAGGTGGGGAGAGAGAGAGAGCGAGAGGAGAGGTAGAGAAAGGGAGATGGGGACTTCATTTTGATTAAAAAATTGCCCGCATGTCTGCTCCTTCCGTCGCAAATCTCGACGCAAGACGATAGTCGACTGGCGCCCCTGGAAACTAAATGAATCCCTTCTCTTTCCCGCTCACCACTCATGCTGTTCCTCTCCCGTCTCGTTCCTCCCAAGATAACACGCCAGAGGTTTGCTCAAGTCAATTTAAATTTACCGCGTTCCACTGCTCCCAGTCGGGTGCCTCGATGCCAGCGTTGCCGTACGGCGGAGACGAGCGTGAATCGTGGCACCAGACTACAACATTTATAGAAACACGTTGGCCCACTCCACGAGCGTTCCAAGCTGAACGCGGGACCTATCTAGTGGAACCTTTCGTTGCTGTTGCCGTTTGATTTTTTAGGATTCTGCCAGGTAGCGCGGACAACAGCAGGGGACCGTTTTCTGCAGTTGATGTAGTATTTTATTTGCTGTTGCAAAAAGCAAGCATCCGTAAATGATTTATAAAAGAACACTGCAAAAATCACTCTTGTATTTATTTTCGGCCTTATGTTTGTGTAATGTGTTGTTATTGTTAAACAATGTTGACCAGTATGAACATTAACACCGGACGTAGACGTTTAGATTTGGCTGTAAGTATATAAAACTCATAAGGGTCAGGGAACAAACACGTGTTAAAGACATATCAGTAGAAATTAAGAAAAAGAAACGGACGTGGGCAGGGCATGTAATGCGAAGGCAAGATAACCGTAGTCATTATCGGTAACAGAGTGGATCCCTAGAGAAGGCAAGCGTGGCATGGGGCGGCAGTAAGTTAGATGGGCAGATGAGATCAAGAAGTTTGTGGGGATAACTTGGTCGCAGTTAGCACAGGACCGGGATAATTGGGGATTAATGGGAGAGGCCTTTGCCCTGCAGTTGGCGTAGATAGGCTGGTGATGTTGCGACGCTGATTCCCCGAAAATCTGCCTTTGACTCTCAGTCATCGACTTGCCACGAACCGGCGTATTCACAGTGGCGAACTTGCTGTTGTGAGGCTGATTCACCGAAAAACTGCATCGAACATCCGTCATCGACTTGCCACGAACCGGCGTATTCACAGCGCCAACCGGCCAGCGGCGGTGCTAACAAAAGCAATGCTGGGCGCCCTGCACTGCGAGCCTCGGCGGCGTGCCCGCGCCTCATTGTATTAGCCTTTTGTGGCCACTAGAAGAGTATTACCACCGAGGGATGCAAGGCGTCTTCGTGGTAGTGCAACATCACCAGGACAAAAGAAGGCTCTGACCACGGCGGATTGCCACGGCGGGAGCAACCTGGCGCTCACCTGCCCAGGAGAGAAGGGGTCTCGTGCGTGTGCGCGTGTGTTTTGCGTGGTGGCGCTCCTATCAGTGCCATGACCTCAGTGATTGGTGCCTCCTGACGTCAGCCGGAGAAAAAGGGTGAAGGGGAAGGGACCCAACGTGCCTATTTAATCTCGCGCGCGCAGGAGCGCACTGCCCGCTCTCATACCAAGATGTAAATACTTGTATATAAAGTTTTCTTCTTCGTCAACTTGCCCATCATGACTGCCCTGGCACTTCACCCACCTCGGCCCACATCGACCACGCTACCATGGTTCGCAACAGTGGAGTCAGCGGTGAAATTCCCAACAGTGGAGTCAGCCCCTGGCTTCCCAATAGTGGTGGCAGCGGTGGGATTTGGATTCCCAATAGTGATGATGATGATGATATAAGACTATCGCGGAGATAGTGTTTCACTTTGGCCGGCTGGCTGAATCGAGTGACAGACGGACAGACGGACATACAAACAGACCAAAATCTTCTCGTTCAATTAGCCCAAGAAAGACTATCGTCTTTGAAATTTCGAGCGTCGACCACCACGCTGCGACTTGACTCGCTGGCAACGTCGACAGTGTTGTGAAGGCAGCTCTCTCACCACTCCCTCGTTCTCTGCTCTTCCTTCGCTCTCTTGACGAAAAAATCTGACATAAATTTTGCTGACGTGCCTCACCATTTGCCATCTTTACAATAAATGAACCATTTCACTGGAAGGTTACAAACATAATCAGCGCGTTTTCGTCGACAGAATGTTAACGACGAGAGCTGGTGTCACGAGATTGGACGGCGTGCTGTTAGGAGACCATGGGGCTTGCCAGAGCGAGTTTTTGAACGCGTCATAAGATGGATAAAGAAGTTGTGGGCGGAGTGTAGAGAGTTGAAGACTGCAAGAAATAATGTTGAGCAATTTATTTCGTGGAAACGCAGCGACAAATGATAAGAACTTCTTGCAGGCCTACTGCATAGCCTTTGTTTTCTTTTTTGCGTGGGAAAACATGATTTACGAGCTTCGTCTTTTGTGTATGAAGGAAGAAAGCAACAGGCAGCTGGCAAGGCTTTCTTTTACTAGAACGTTTTTTTTTAGGGTTGTGAACTTCTGGCGAACGACAAGATGCATGAATGTGCTAAAATGCAAGGGTAGCCAACTGTCGTGAAGAATCGATCAATAAGTGCTTTAATGCCATGACCAAAAGAGGCAGGTGGACTTTGTTTGGACGCATACGAATATGGCAATAGTAATAAACAATATCCTCACCATGACGGCTGCCACAGGTTATTTGCCATGGGCGCCGTTCTACCTAGGTGCGTATACGCCACTGCGCAGTGATCACTGAAGGTCATATGGTCTGAGGACAACACTGAATTTCAGGCGTACGTTACCCCACAGACATAAAATCCCCTTCGTGGACAGCCGTGGTGTAAGGCAAGCGAAAGCTCACACACACTAATTGTGCGATATGTCCCCACAAACATTTCAGGTCTGTCAGAGAAGGCAAGACCGTCGTGTATAGCCTTGTACAGATGGTCGGGCGGGGAAGTAGACGAGCACACCAACCTTGATAATCATCAAGTGAAGGATTCTGATGGTTATTTGGTTATTTTAATACAAAACATTTATAGCTACTACATGCATATTTCTGATCATGTTTCGACCATGGCCTCTGACCTGACCGATTGGACGCGATGCAAGGAGCTAAAAACCCTCGGCGCGCATGCGTCGGGGTGCAGTCGCGCGCGGTATTTCACATTCCCATCCAAGTTGCGAAGGAATCATTTAGAACTGACTTCTAACTGGCGCGCCAAAGTCGCGTTGACGGCAGCTATGGGCTCGTAAACCGCGTATCAGACACGATATTCAGCCACTCGTCATGTCAGAAAAGATCGGTACTCGCAAATGAACGCCACCCGCAGAAGACAAGCTCCTCAAGAGAAGGAAACAGCGTCTTGCATCCGCTGAGCGTTGCCGATACGCAGCGAAGGCAGACGATGGCAACCAACGGGGCCTACCTAATCTGCCCCCGGGCCATCGGGTCACTCGGGTAGCCCGCAGTCACACACCTACCCCCCACAAATTCACGCGCAACTAGTACCAAAACGGTCTAACACGAGTTGTTTGTGTGGGTCCTCCACCGAATGCAACTGTACCACTCTACCGAACCTGTACCGAACTACTTACTCTACTGCTGGTACTAAGAACTGGCCCATTGCGCGCAGGTACCAAGGACTGACCCGATCATTAAATCAACTGACTCTATAGAAACTGCCAGCATTTGTTTATTTTCCCTTTACCTTTCTCCTCACCTTTTTCTTCCATCGGGACCAGTGGTCCTCCTCTTAAAGTATAAGTTCTACTACTACTCTTGTAGGTGACGTACTTAGGCTTCGTAAGCAAGCGGTCGTGATGTGGCTAAAATAATAAAACTAGTAAAGAAATCGTTAGATGTTACATACAAAACGAAGAGTTCTCAAAAACCTGAAAATCAACTAGCAAAACCACAAGGTAAATAGTAAATTAAGTGCCCTCGCGCGAGTAACTCGAAAGAGAAAACGCGACGAAGACCGTTTCAACGCATAGTTGAATCGACTTCGTCGCGTTTTCTTTTTCGAGTTATTTGAGTTTGTTCGAGTTATTTCGGTTATTTAGAGTTTGTTGAATCTCCGTATGTATGCTACACACCGTATATCAGTTTCACGACCAGGAGTTCTAGTCAAATTTATTCTATCTCAAGCTATGCAGTAAAGTTTTACGCCTTCGATGACTGCTTTCACCTCGACGGTCAGCCATTTTGGCAATTGCCATCAAGGCAGACTTAATACAACAAGAAAATCGGAATCTCATCAGTGCGCTCACGGCATCACAAAAATTTTCATTTTTATTTCGAATTCATTTGTTGTTTGAAGTAGCTTCTTTGTTGCATTGTTGTTTTCTTACTGTTCTCTCTTTTCATGTTCCCCTTCGTCGTTACATTTTCTTTCTTTTTTTTTGCGGATCACATTATCCGAGGTTCGGTTGCCGCTTCGTAGCAGCGCGGGCGTGTCTACGCGCTTTTTCCGCTTCGTCCTGGCTTCAAATCGGCTGCCCGTTCTCCACGCGGGTCGTCGCCCTGCATATGGGTTTCCCCAGCTTGTATTCTGCAGGTGCGGGCCGTCGAGTGCGAGCGCCAGTACCCGTCGGTCAGCCGCACTCCATTTTAGAGAACTTTCAAGTACTCGGAACAAGCGCAGACTTCGCTCCTCGTCACAGACAGCTCTCCCCTACGCTTCACCGCTCCCGTCGAGTCTCCGGTCTCGCGGACGCAACCTGCACTGTTTGAGGTGTGCTGTGTGCAGAGGGATCGACCACAGTGAAAATACTCTCCTCTACGCTTTTCTTACCGTCATAATCTTTATTTTCCTCTACCCTATCCTAGTATGTGCCACTATATTCCCATCCCTGGACTGGGTTGGTTGAACGCAAGTGAACTCTCAGATGGGCTCAGTAATATCCCCAGTCTATTTCCGTCCCTCTTCCTTTAATTCTAACCACTAACAACAACAACAAAATAAACCCCGTGTACGCCACTGGAGGACTATGTTCAACGGCGGGGAGAGTAGTTAGTCGCCGTCGTGCCGATGGCCGCTTCGTGTGGACGACAGATGTGGTATTCCTCGGAGGTGCGATAGAGCCCCGATCTTTTTAGGGCGCAGCACTTTGGCGCCTATCTTTGGGCTGAGCCGCGTCGCCGTCGTCGTTATTGGACGAACGATGGCAAGACCGAAGAGTGAAAGAAAGAAACGAAGGAGGCTGTCTCGAAACTTGGGAGGGGAGGGCGGTTCGCCGTGGCGTCGCGAGACGCTTTTTTAGAAAGTGTGCGAGGGGGGGGGGGGGGGGGGGGGGGGTAAGTATGCTGTGCCTGCACGAGGCGCTCGACTTCGCGACGCTCGGGAAAACGTGAGGGGGGCGTGCATGTGACGATGATGTGCGTTCGCTTCCTAAGACGCAGTTCGCGGTCCCTTCCTGCGACACACTTCGCGCCGCCGACGCGGAGGTTCACCATAGCTGCTGTCGAGTGAACCCAGGAGTGAGTGCTGCCTCAGCGCACTGCAGCCATCAGGAGTGAGTGCTTAACTGCGAGTGAGGCAACCGGTCGTGCGTTCGTCAGCCGCTGCAGCTAAACGAGCTGCCAGAGTGGATGCCCAGCACCGCCGACGCCAGAACCCCGAGAGAGGCAACCGGCGCATGTGCTTCGTCAATGCCACTGCAAATACAAGTTTTCTGTAACCATACAAATATGACCGCGTGAAATTCTTCGCCTGAACATATTTTGCGCAGTCAGAACAGCTAAACAGCTCCGCCCAAATATCGCATTAGGGAGTAACGTAATCATCAGCCTTTTTTTTTTAGTTTGAGTTTGAGTTAATTTCACAACCATGCTGCAGGAAGACCAGGAAAAAAGCTGTTGAAACAGCTTGAAGGGCCCTGGCCCCTTACACAAAGAGCAGCAAGTCAAGCATGACAAGAGGAATTACAAAACAAGTTTAGTACAAAACAAGTGTAGCCCAAAACAAGTGCAGGGCAGTGTCGACACAAATCATAGCAATTAGAAATGTCAGGTACAGCATAAAACCAAATCTTATTATGGTGCATTGCGCTTACAAATGATGAGGCTTATTGATTTTTTGGCGCAAGGCCAGCTAGGGCAAAGAGCGCCTATCAAAAGTGGTTGACAAGAAAAGTGCGTACTAAAACCCGTAAGCCAGAATAGCAGTGAAATAAATTAAAGGCAAAGGTGATGGCCGGTGTATAAATCCATGTAGTTTTTAAGAAATGAGAATTATAAATTTAACCTCTGATTGATTGATTGTAGGGTTTAACGCGCCGACGCAACGCAGGCGATGAGGCGCGCCGTAGTGGAGGGCTCCGGATTAATTTTGACCACCTGGGGATCTTTAACGTGCGCCGAAATCTCGTACACACGGGCGTTTTTGCTTTTCGCCTCCATCAGAAAAGCGGCCGCCGCGGCCGGGAATCGAACCCGCGACCTCGTGCTCAGCAGCGCAACGCCTTAGCCACTGAGCCACCGCGGCGGGTGAAATTTAACCTCTGACAAATACTAAAAAACACGTTTCATGGAAACCATGGCGTCGTCTCCAAAAAACAACGATGGATGTAATGAAATATTGAGCTTAAAAATAATTTCACGTAGCTGTCTGAATGAAAGCTTTGAAACGGCGACTTTTAATTGAATGAAAACAGTATTAAACATTGTAGGCAATAAGTACTGCACCATTTGTGTGCGCTAGTTTATGCGGCATTTTTTGACGTTCTTGTTTGTTCCGTGGCCCAGGTCGGCAGCGCAGTAGTGTTGTTCCTGGCTACGGTGCGTCACAAGCACACTTTTAAAGCAAAGCTTTCTACCTCTACCCCCCAAGGGTTCTTTCGCGACCGTAGGTGTCACCAGAAAACTCTCGCGAAGAAACAAAAGAATTTACTGCACCACCAGGAATCGAACCTGGAACTAACAGATAAACAAAGAAAGAGCCCGTTGTCCTACCGTTTAAGCTACGAGCCCACGCAGAGTCGGGGAAGACAAGTGGTGCACTCACCAAGGCCATCTAGGGGTATGACCTCTGCATTCTTGCTAAATGCCACGGGAAAGCGAATAAGGGAAGCTAACACCAACCCATGGCATCTCACTTCTAGTACGCCGATGGGCCTGTGGCTTCCAGTGTTCACGTAAAAATCTTAGCTCCTTGTCGTCCCCCCTCACGCCAATCGATACGTCAAGGAAGACATTGAAATACTCCTTGATGGCCAGGCCATTACTCCAAGCCCCAGCATCAAGATACTGGGCCTCCATCTTGAGGCCAACACCAAGAGTAACGTATCCTTGCAGCGCTTCAAACACACCATCAATAAATCATACACATGCTCAGGCGATTTGCGACCAAGAAGTAAGGCCTCAAGGAATCCCATACTGTTCGATTAGTTCAAGCTTCTGTCCTCTCGAGAATCACTTACGTCAACCCCTTGTCTTCTTCTCGGCGAGGAGGACGTAAACATGCCTTTTATAATGATTAGAAAGGCGGTTGAGCAAGCAATTGGTCTTCCAATGAGTGCGTCTACAGAGACTGCGTAGCACGAGGCTCTACAACACTGTGGAAGAGCTGATAGAGGGCCATCTTTCTATCCAGAAGCTCCGAATGAGCAGAACTGCGTCGGGTCGCCTAATCTTTCACGAGGTTCGCTGGGCAACACAGAATGTCACTCCCCTTGATGTACGCCTGGACTTTTGGCGACAAGAAATAAAGATAAGCCCTTTGCTTAAAAATATGAACCCCTCAGACTACTCGGGTCACAGACAAGCACGGGCTCAAGAGTTCAAACCACCCTCGATGGGGATCATGCATTTAGCTACACAGACGCCTCGCAACATCTAGGGCAGCAATACGCCATGATCGTGGCTACTTTCAGAACCAACCTCCTTGCTTGTGCCTTACACAAGACCGAAGACATGACGGCAGCAGAAGAGGCAGCCATCGCCTTGGCTCTCACTCAACCATGGGTTCGTAAGGTAGTAACCAATTCGCAGCAAGCCTACCGGAATTACCTGTCGAGTTTGGTATCCTGATCCGCACTGCGTGTGCTAAAAAACCACTCCCCAAATGGTTCCAATAAGCTCATCTGGACAACCGCTCATGCTTCCATGGAAGGCAACGAATACGTCCACCAAGCCGTACTTTTAGCCCCCCTGCTATGAAGCTGCATGATGACAGTCGGCCGCTTGTCTCGTTCAGGGAAGTAACGCAGCATTATCTCCTTCTGAGACAGACCCTACCTTCGCCTTAGCCTGACCTTTCTATAGAACAACCTACCCTAGGGCTTACACAATCCATCTCCTTCCCACAACCCACGCGTCTTCACTTAATGCAACCGAATCTCTACGACACTGAATGTAAACTTTGCGCCGAAGTAGGAACACTCTGCCACGTAATCGGGGCGTGCGACATTAGCCCTGAGTACCCTCCTCTCTTTCAGTCAACTACCGAACAAGAGCCATTAGAGATGCTGCTGTCCAGCCCCTCTCTGCCTACCCAACTTCAGCTGGTAGAGAGAGCACAGGTGGCACGGAATGAATATGGGCTACAGTGAAGGAGAAATCACTCCCCTGGACCAAACTCTGGGCCATTCAGGAATCTGACTAGACGTATTTCCTCCTTCTGCATCTCCTACTCCTCCTCCGGCTCCTGCTCCATCTCTGCCGCTGATCTTGTCGCCGCCATTCGCGATGGCAAAGACGGAGAAGAGAGATCGTCTAACATCCGGATTGAGCTATAATTCCATAAAAGAAGTTTCCACTCATGTGCTATACCCATGCAACTCAACCAACCACCGTTCATGCTTCATGCGTTAATTTATCCTTACTAAGAATATCTGTTTGAAGGAGTATAGAGTAGATGGTATGCAAAGTGAATTTCACTTGTCTCTGCTTTCAATATTTGTACAACGAAGTGAGTGAAATATGTGACGTCGCATTGGTTACCACTGTTGGTTCCGTTTAAAGCTTTGCTTTCCAAACACATTCACAGAGTGGATTGGCGTTAACTTTTTTATTTTAGCTGTTAGCATAGAGTTTCTTAGTAAATATACTAGAGAAGAAGCTGCGCCTGGTAATCCATGCCGTCGGGGGGGTTTATGGGAAGAACCCCTCTTTTGGCTTGGGCTTGGCACGACAGTTGAATTATTAAGCGGTTTTTGGAATTTGCTTTCTTCACTATGCATTGACACGTCTACGAGCTAAGAGGAAGCCGAAATTCTTCCTGCTCTGTGGTAGTCGTGTTCGGTGAAACAGCCGGCAGTGCATGATCTTACCTAACGTTGGTCATGCCGCAGTCGAAGGACGTATGACTGAGCGGGTAATATGCCGTCACGAAATTGGCAGCTCACGAAAAAAAGAAATAAAACGTACTTCGACCAAGACAAGATACAACAGATACGGGCACCTGTATCCTTCCTATCTTGTCATCGTCAACGACTGTTTAACGCCACGTTTTCTTTTTTTTCTTGTTAAGCTGTAGCTGAAGGTCGGTGCACCTGTTCGCCACGAAGGCGACGTTTTCATAGGCACGCTCAAAAAGCTTTCCAAACTCTTCAAGCAACTGATTTTTTGAAATAATGGTATAAATAATAATATAAAAGTATCTAATGAGTACCCCCCCACCCACCCCCAAATATTAACATTGTTCGTAACTACCACCTTGGCCTGCAGAGTAGCAGGCACAACTATTCCGGCAAGAGGAGGAGGAGGCAAAACATTTATTGAGAAAAAAAAAAAAAACGGTGGGTGGCGTCTTCAGTTCAGGAGGCCGTGCGCTGCCGCTGCTCGCGTGGCCCGCTACTTTTTTCTTAGTTTTAAAACAGCCGGTTTTATTTTCCACTTACATAATTGCACACTATTCTTCGCGTTTTTGTGGCACTTTGATTACATTTGCGGTCACTAAAACGTTTCAATAAAAACCAATGATGAAACTAAGGCATGATGTAATGCGGCCCATTACGACACAGACGGCCTTGGTGTGAGCCGCATCGACCCTAGCGCCAGATTCCTCTCTAGTGTATATTGTAAGAAAATCTATGGCTGTTAGCAGCTATCTCGCCTCTTTCGACGCCGTTTTTAAGCCAGATGCGGCTGTTTGAATTTTTGGAAAACACCTCGCTCCTTTGTTGCTAGGGAGAGACATGGGTGATAACGTGCTTGAAAAGCCATGTAGTCATCCGTAATAAATAATAAAAAGTTGTCAACATGCACCAATTACGGGAGTTTTTTTTGCGTAGGATCGTCAGATCAAAAGTTAATGCGCAGGTGCAAGGCAATTTGAAAATATTAAATTATGAAAATATCGGGTCTGCCGTCTGCCAGGCAGTGACTCAGCGAACATTGGTTCCCCAAGTTGACTGCGTCGACCGCGAAGCCAGAGAAGTCAAGAAAACATGTCCAATTATGCCCAGCCGAATAAGTGGCATGTCGCTGAACATTCAACGAACCGAAAATTTTACCAACCCCGCTTTGTATCGCTCCCGTGTAAACATTGGATATGATACACCGAAGAAGCGAGGTTGAAAAGACTGTCGATAGAGCTTTAGAAGAGCCAACCTCAGAAATGCAAGTATATAAACGCGTGAGTGAGATGCCAGCGGGATCCATTAAAACATAATGTATACGAATACCAGTTATTACGGCAGTTCCTTTGCCCTGTCGCTTCTTGGGTATCGGAAAGAGGCATGCTTTTGAGAACAAAAACAAATTGCGACAGAAATTCCGCTTTTCTACGGAGAGTGCGAGAAAGGGCAGCAGGCGGCTACGCTTGCTGGCTGAGCTCGACGCAAATGCAGCAAGGAATGTGGAAAAGTAAAGGACACGTAGACGTCAGACAGAGCGCCTGCGAAGTGCCCTTTGTCCAGTCCAGGCGACTCGGCGGCTCACAACAACGACGTTCTACTGCTCCGACAGGATGAAACCTCGAAGCGTCGTCGGCGTACTGTCGGCGCTCCTGTGTTTCCTCGCCACGATCTACGTCTGCCACTGCCAGAAGACGTATTATCAGGCTAGTTCCAGTGTCAGCGTCGTCCTGTATTACGAGTGCTTGTGCCCGTACAGCCGTGCCTTCATCACTCAGCAACTTTGGCCGACGTACTCGAAGCTAGAATCATACATGAAGGTGAAAATCGTTCCGTACGGCAACGCCAAGATGATCACAGGATCCGGTGGGTCAAAGTTCAGCTTCCAGTGTCAACACGGAGCAAACGAGTGCTACGGCAATAAGGTGCAAGCGTCCGCAGCTAGCATGGCGAAATCGATGAAGTTGCTGCTAAAATTTCTCAACTGCATGTCCCAGAAGTCGAACGCGCATCTCTACGGCAAGTCTTGCGCATACTCTGTTGGTTCCTTCAGGTGGAGTTTTATAGAAAAGTGTGCCCGAGGTCGTCAGGGTGACAAACTTCTCCGCCAGATGGATAGCCTGACTCGCGGGCATTGGCCCCGCATCGGCTACGTGCCCTACGTCGAGGTCAACGGCCACCTAAACCCCAGAGCGACAACGAACCTATTCTCCTTAATTTGCGAACTTCTCGGAAAGCCGAAGCCCAAAATTTGTCTGGCAGAGTGAGTGAGAAAAGTTCGCAGCCGGGCGAACCCTTCAGATTTTCATTCAGTGCCGCATTTACCGGATCTCACCGCAGTGCAAACAAACTATTCGTGCTTTCCGGGGTGCGATGGGGGTATAAAAAACGAACACGTTTAGCAATGTATGAGAAGACGACAGCTTGTTCTCGAAGCTACTTTTATACGTCATGTCGTTAGGCCTCTAGTCCTGCGCGACCGGTGCAACACTGGGGCTAGTTGGCATCACACTATGACTAACTTTGTTTCGCACGAGTGCCTGGTACTTAAACTATGACTTAAAATAAACATTTAACTCAAGGGTTAGCACTGAATGATGTGTATTGTATTCACTCAGCAATATCTACTGCTGTTTTGAAGGCTATAGACTGGTTTTCTGTTCAGCCTATACGGGCGTCGATGAGTATAATGTACTGAAACTTCCGCAAAAAAAGTGATACACTAAGATGAATTAGAATACATTTTTTTAAGCCTTTCTATGTCTAGGGTGTGTCATCTTAGAACGCAGACGCCTGAAATATAGGATTGCTGAAAATCCTGAACGGGAGCCTGATGCAGTCGCCGTTCTGTTATTGTCGTCGTCGTTGTTGTTTAACGGTGTAAAGGAAACACGTAAGCCCTTTCATTACATCAGTATCACTGTACTTCCGAACTCCGCCAGAACTTCCCCTTTAACCGACAAAGACGACAAAAAAATGTATGTTCGTTCACGTACATCTAGTGTTTGACCAACAGTGACCACCATTAGATGTTCCGAAAGTCCGTCTGTTGTTATATACTTTTATCAAGTGATTATACAGTTGGTTGCACGTAACCGTGTAACCACGGCCATGACCGCAGCCGACTAGGCTTGACGTGTATGCGCAAGCGAACGCCCCCGCACCGCGACTGTGGTCATGTTAAATCATTAACTCGACCCCGCCTTACAAAAAAATTCTATTCAGATCCAATGCTAACCCGGTAAGCAAGCTTCGTACGAACGTTCAGCGCCTTATCCCCATCAAGAGACTTTCTGGACATCCTCTGGGCTTCCCACTACATGCTGGCGACATTTAACCCGAACTGTATTAGAAATATCGACTCCAGATAAAAACCCTGCATAAAGGTTATCTTCTTGTCTGCTCGGTGTTGCTTTAACCCGCTCTTATGATTGTGGAGGCGGCGGGATAACCTCTTTTATGGAGAACTCAGTTTTGCTGGTCTGTTCGGTCGCCTTGCTTATTTTGCTCAAGACGAGGAGAATCGTAGCGTAGGCCTTATGATAAGGGCATCGAAGTAGTTTGATAAAAAGAATAAACAAGAATATACGCTTGTCGTGAAAAACAGGACGACAGGAAGAAGTCGAGGGTTTGACGGAAGCCCGTCTGTTCGGGATACATGCTGAAGTAAAAAACGGAGACACCGACCAAAAGAAACTGTTAAAACTTTTAAAAACTTTAAAAAACTTTGAAAAGCACCAAACAAGACGTTTCGGCTCCGCTACGGAAGCCTGTGAAGAAGCCTTCCGTAGCGGAGCCAAAACGTCTTGTTTTATTTTAAGTTTTTAAAGTTTTTAACCGTTTCTTTTGGTCGGTGTGTCCGTTTTTTACCTCTTGACGTCAGGAAGCACAAAGGGGAGAGAGACATTTAGACATGAAATGCCTTCAGCGATTTAGGTCAGATTTAGCGGGTGCGTGAATGCGTACTATTATGAGCAATATGAAAAGGAACACCGGAACGCATAGAAAAAACCCCCAGACACAGCTATGAGTGATATGCAGCGGCCGCCGCCGGAAACACAGTGGAAAGGGGGGACGCTATTCTAACTATTGTTCCCATTCCCGCTATGCGTCTTATCGGCTGTCGAGCGATACCATATTATCTGCCAAATGACGTAACCCGCTGCTCTGTAGAAATGCCAGGGTGGTGGGAGTGCCAACAGTTAGGGGAACAGCGCCCTCCTTTCCCCTTTTGTTTCTCAAAGCACCCTCCGCGTATCGCTCCGAGTCTGCTTCGAGGCTGTTTGCCACACGTTCCTGTGTTCCCTTTCATAGTGCTCACAATAGTACGTTTGTGAACCCGGCCAAATCAGTATTAAGCTCGAATCCAATAGCATCCAAACACAAATCGGAACGGATCACAGTTAGGTGATTTTCCGTTCTGCAATATATAGGTACAGGCCAGGTACTTCAGGGGCGACACAAAAATTAATAAATGTGTTGATATTTCACGCCTCGCCCCTAAACTGTCTCAAAAAATTCCACCCTTATTTTTTAAAAAAATACGGACAATAGAGCAAAAATAACACCCTACAATTATTTTACGGTCTAAAATAACGTGCATGCTAATCAGTCTTCGGACTGTTATGAAAGGTCAGCTGAAAATACCCATATTATTCTCTGTGCGAGTGTCCTGCTGACCCATATTCCCGCTCTCCTCCTCGTCCCACTGGGAGCAAGCCATTGCCAGCTCCGAGGAGTCCAGCCAAGCCAAGTGCTGGTCGCCTTCCGAGCTTTGGCGGTCGCGACGGTTCTCTGGTTCTCCATCACACCTCCTTGTTAACCCGATTTTATATTAAAAAAAATGCTTTGTCTCCCTCTCTGATCACTCGTGTTACGAAAATGTGTGTGTGTATAAATTTTTAATAAGAAAAGGGGTGGCCAGTGGCCTAAAAAGGGGGGGGGGTGTTTGGCAGGCGGTGCAGGGCTCCTCTAGGCCCTAAATTCTTCGGACTACGCCTGACTCTTTGGCGAACTCCCCCAGTGAGAGCAATATCTCCTTGGCATGACTAGGATTCGTGGGCGTCGTCCACTCTTCGTATGATGGCACCTGTTGGGCGTGTCGGGAGAGAGAGAGAGAGTAAACTTTATTTGAAAATAGGAAGACGGGAATGGGGAAAGAGTTATGGGTGAAGTCCTATTTCCAGGACTCCAGTAGCTGGGGCACGGAGTTAAGAGAATAAAACTAATAGTAGATGATGATGAATAATAGTAGATGAAAATAATAGAAGAAGAATAATAGAAGAAAATAATAGTAGATGATGATGAAGACGACAATGATGATGATGTCCTGAATTTTTTTAGCACGTGCCCCCAAAAGTGGATTGGTCGGGGCTAATTCACTGATTGCACTTCGATTTGATTGATCGTGGGGTTTAGCGCACCGACGCTTCACAGGCGATGAGGCACGCCGTAGTAGAGGGCTCCGGATTAATTTTGAACGCCCGGGATCTTTAACGTGAGCTGAAATCTCGAACACACGGGCGTTTTTGCTTTTCGCCTCCATTAGAAAAGCGGCCTCCGCGGCCAGGAATCGAAACCGTGTCCTTGGATTGTACTTTGATGGTACTTTATTTAATATTAATAATTTACGTAATATTAACAATTAATAATATTTAATATTAATAATATCAATAATAATTAATTAATAGGAATTTATTTTCATACAACTGTATGAAACTCTATGCCAGAGCTGAGCTGTATCCACGTGGATTTTGGCAACAACGCTCAAAAGGTGTGCCTAGCGGACCGGGCCACAGCTGGCGGCTTGTTTTCTTTCCGACTCCCTTTCGTGCGGACTTGCTTAGTAGCAAGGTTAATTTTCGCTTTTCCAATGCCTTCAACGTCTGAGAAAGGCCAATCGACGCTTTTCGTGACCCCTTTGTACGGCTATTTACGACAACATTCAGTTTCCAACTCATTGCAGGCCGGGCACTTCCTATTAAACCTAGCGCCGTCTAGTGGTTAGCTTTTAACAGTGCCGCAATCTCCTTGATCAATGCTAAAGCGGGCCCGCTGTTCGGCCTCTGTGGCCTAGCGGGGAGCGTCATGGTTTTTAACGCTTGCGTGCTGGGTTCCAGACCTAGCAGGTATACCTTTCTCACAGCGGAGCTGTTTTGGGGCTGGGTTTGATGACATTCTGTCCTGGTTTTGTGTCACCTTCTTTCACTCCGGAACAGGTTTCTCGGCCGCCAAAAACTAGATCCGAGTATAAAAAAATTCACACAAATAAAATAAAATAAACACAGGTACTAGGCCTCCATATTTTGATATGACGGCTGTATTGCCCCCAAAGAGTACATGCCCCGCAATGCAACTGTGCATGGAGGTGAAGCAGACTTTCAAAAAGTCGATGTAAGCTTTGTTTTTGTAATCTGGCTTTTCCACACTGCCTGTTGCGCAGTGAAGCACGGCATCTACGGAGGAAGGATGAGTAAGTACAGAAAACGGCACATCTCGTGTGTTGTCAAAGGTATCCCTAAACAAATTTATGACAATTAGGCGCTAAGACTACTCTACCCTTAAGCCGAGTTTCATTTACTTGTCGTAATTTGGTCACAGTGAAGTTGCAAGCGTTAAGAATTGCTGTCTGCTGTCAATACATGGTCATTTACGGAGCGAGTATGGTCATAGAGTTTCATACTAATACACACTAGAGGGAAATCTGGCGCCACTGTCTATGGGAGCCGCGCTTCAGCGAGCGTTCCGTCATGTACCTAGCAGGCACGTTCCACTTGTCCTTGGCATGGCTCACGAACAGGCTGAAAAGTTGCCTCTGGCTGCAAAAAGCAACGATATTACTGCAGAAGTTTAATAGAATTTGTTGTATTATTATAAAATTAAAGCTACAGAAAAATAGATTCGTCAGGTATTATTTACAAGCTTCATGCAAGATGAAGAAAAAAAAACACTGTTCCCCGTTTTTATTGATTTTGGCTTCAAGACGAAAAAGAAGCCATGTGGCTAACCAAGCCAAGGAGGCGAGGAACGTCGCTAGCTGCAACGGCGCCGCCCACTATCCGCGAATGCAGCGCCAGATTTCCCTCTAGTATATATCAGTATGAAACTATGAGTATGGTTACGGAAAATGGCTGCAACTGTTGTTTTGCAGGAACTGCCCGGAAAAAAAATATATGACAATAAGCCGCTAAAGCTACCCCAACATTACGCACCACAGCCTCGTTGGTTCATCTTTCTTCACAGAGGGGAAGGGCACTGAATTTTTTTAAGCGAAAGCTTTTTTAGTGGCACCGATGGCGTCCTGTCAGTAAACTAATGCATTTACCCATAGTCCGGTTGGTCGAGCGAAAAGCTCTGGTAAGATCTCTGTTCACGTCGCGTGCCTGAAACCGGGTTTCGATTGTGTCAAGACGGTTACTTGAAAATCACGATAAAGGCGCGGTTCTAGATAACACAATACACGTATCGATCACGAAGAAGGAGTGCAATTGTGGGCCTTTATCTCACAAACCCCGTATCGGCCTGCATTTAGATCGTTCGTCGAAGCGTTTACTTAGTGCTCCAAGAATCGATGCGTGGGTTCATTCTCGGTTTGCGATTGGGGTCTTTTGGAGGTTTGACGATCGATTGGACGCAACCTTCAGCAAAGGTGCTGGACGCACTTTTAGCTTTCGCGTTTCTCTCAACTTTCTTTAGGAAGCGATGGTATTTTTTTTC
This sequence comes from Haemaphysalis longicornis, assembly GCA_013339765.2. Lineage (NCBI taxonomy): Eukaryota > Metazoa > Arthropoda > Arachnida > Ixodida > Ixodidae > Haemaphysalis > Haemaphysalis longicornis. The sequence continues at coordinate 22,430,666 of CM023449.1, forward strand.
TTATTTCCGCGATTTTTCTATTATAGAAACGCTCCCATAGATCAATTCTACGTTTTTTTTAAGTAGATATGTTATATCGGTGTAGGTGCGGAGAGGAGCCTATAACCTGGTTTAGTTAAAGTTCTGCATCTAACCGAAAGTACCCGGCCTGCAGTGACGTGGAATGTGGCCTATATAGGTTTATATATTACGAAGCAACACGCCTTAAGTGTTTTTTTTTTTTTTTTGCTAAATGACGGCAATTCCGCGCAGTTGATGAAGCAAGTGATGCTGCGTGTTGCTTTGTAGTTGACATGGGAATGGCATCAGCAGTTTTATTCACAGAGACGGCGCTACAGTCCATCTCAGCGTTGTCAGCCTTGCTACACCAAGCCTGCAGATCAGTTTGATGGACTTCACACCGCCTAGTTTTGGCCATTGCGGTATGTGTATCAGACCCTTGGCGTGTTAATTTTGGAATTGCTGTGTTTACCCCATTAGTGAAACAGACCATTCACGAACCCACTTAACCTCACCCTCATCCTTTATCCCTTTCTCCGAGCACGTATAAAGAGTCCACCCTATACGTCAATAAAAACTTCTCCATCTCTCCCACATGTTTATTTTCACAAAAACGGATGTCAGTAAATTGTTTCTATTGTTTTCGATAGCATTTCCTCTTTCAGTATTTTGACATTCATTAAGAATATTCCTAAATGAATCTTTTCAATGTAACTTAAAATTTAATCCCAATTTTTTTTTAATTTTTAGGTTGATATTTCCTTCGTATCCATATGTGACGGGTATTAATCGAGCAATATTCTCCTGCAATGGCCAATCCCCCAGAGTGGGTACATTAGACTTCTGCGTATGGCGCCATAGCCACGCCCAGAACCGAAACGGCTCGTCTGCCGTGCTAAGCCTATTCCGATTAGTCTGACTTTTACCGTTTTCATACTGTTCTCTCGGTTGTTTCTCTTGTTTTTTGCTCTCTCTATCCTTGACCTCAGACGAAATTCTTTCTTCTGCTCCACTATTTTGCAATATGTGATTAAATACCATGAAAAAAGAACTCTTCTTGGCCAATCCGCCTTAGTGGGTATGCGCCTATTTTGGGCCACCACCCCCACCACCAATCATTCCGCAGCCAGGGAAGAACGATCGAAACCATGAAGTCGTGGCGACCCGCGTTCGCATCCGTCTTCCTCGCGGCCTTCCTCGCCGTCGGCTCACCGTCCGGCACCTCCCGAACCCCCTCGGGGCGCACCAACCAGGTCAGGGTCAAGCTCTTCTACGAGACCCTCTGCCCGTACAGCCAGAAGTTCATCACGAAGCAGCTCTGGCCCACGTACCTGCGGCTGAGCGCCTACATGCGGGTCACCCTGGTGCCCTACGGCATGGCCACGCTGAGCGAGACCATCGCGGCCGACGGCCAGCGGGTCAACCAGATCCGCTGCCAGCACGGCCACCACGAGTGCGTCGCCAACATGGTCCAGGCGTGCGCGGCGTCGCTCTACAAGCGCACCTACCGGCTTCTCGCCTACGTCGCCTGCATGGAGTCGTCGCCGACGCCGCACCGGGTGGGCAAGACGTGCGCCTCGCGCGTCGGCCTCAGCTGGTCGGAGCTGACTCGCTGCGTGACGTCCAAGAAGGGCCCCAGGTTGCTGCTGAAGATGGGGCGCAAGACGTCGACGCATAAGCCGCCGATTAGGGGCGTCCCTTACGTCGTGGTCAACGGCAAGCAGGACGAGAGCGTCCAGGATAGGGCGGCCGAGAACCTCTTCGCACTGGTGTGCTCGATGTTCGCGGAGCCGGTGCCCGTCGCCTGCGCTACGGAACGGCCGGGGGTTGTCACCGGTAAGGCGGAGGTCCCGGAACAGGCGAACATCACCGGCTCGTCAGTGGCTACAGCGACGACGGTGATGAAGGAAGACGCAACCACCGCGAAACCGACATGAAAAGGAGGGAAGAATGAAGATGACAATAATGGGTTTTCATACAGGCTGGTGTTGTAGGTTCAGCTCACTCTTCGTTATAGCTACAAGGCCGGCAGCAATAAAATTAAAAGCATTCGTTATTACGCTGCGTGCGAACCATGAATGCGCTTAATTAACAGTAACAGCGAATGATGCAAGCATGTGCCGCTGTCGTATCTTTAGAGTGATGACGCAATTGCATTTTATCAGGCCCCATACCGGTTTGTGCATGAAACCAGAATATAGATATGAAGGGATGAAAGCTGAAATGAGTCATCGCTTTCTGTTGCGGCTCATGTACGGAATCCCTCAAGAGGAAGAATCAAGCTAGGTGTTATTCCGATCAAACGGTGCATTGTGGGAAGCATCTGTAAACATCGACGGAAAAGTGGGTCTGAAATGTGTTTGAAAACAGAAGAGTGAGAGCTCGTATTTAACTTTTATAGAAGCTTAGTTGAAAGCTTACCCACAGACCTTTTATATGTTTTTATGGAGATATGCTTCATGAAGGCATCCAATAAAACGAAAGGAAAAAAAATCCCCCCACCTCCCCGAAGGGGATCGTGCGGAAATGCGAATGCATTGGGTGCACCGATGAGTGCGCTGCGAGTAATTATTATTAATGGCGTACTTAATGAAGAGAGACGAGAGTGTGAACGTAACCATTTATTCATTCATCAGCACCTGTTTGTGTTATCGTTGTACCTGACGGCCACAATCACTGCCTTGTGGTCGCTGAAGTGCACGGTCAAAGGGTCTTTGAGAAGCATACGCGCGGCAGAGCGTATGCTTCTCAAAGACCAGATCAATGCAACTCCCGTGAATGGTAGTGGGGCACGTGTCGGAGCCGGCAGAGACACACTGCATAGAGTACTTGGTCTGCATGTACTCCACCAGCCACTCGCCACTCTTCTTGCGCACGTCAACGTTAAAGTCCCCAACCAAGACGATGGGGTCAGAGGGTTTGGAGCGCAGGTACGCGGAGAGGAGAGAGAGACCCGCGCAACACGCCCGCCCCGCGCGCGAGCTCTCTCCGCCGAGCTCCGCGATGCGAGCGCCCTCACACGCCCGAGCGCGCTCCTCCTCTCCACTCACTCTCCGCTACTCCGCCCGAGCTCCGCGATGCGAGCGCCCTCACACGCCGAGCGCGCTCCTCCTCTCCCCTTGCCCTCCACTAATCCCGCCCGAGCTACGACGTGCTCCTGTTGCTAGGCGCGCCACAGCTGTTGCTAGGCGCACGCCGGCCAACGCACGACAACCCCCGACTAAGAAATGCATTCGCATTTAAAAATAGTTACAAAATACGAAGAGTTCAAACGGGGAGAAGTGACTGCGTAAGATATCTAAAGTCGAATCCTTCCCGCAAGCAGCAGCGTTAACCCGAGTTTTTCTTTGTCAGCTCTGCTGTGTCAATCGTAAAGGCAAGCTAAAGAATTTATTATTGAATACGAGAAACAATACTGGTAAACAATCAAGACAAATGCTTGATGGCAGCGGTAGGAAATCCTTGCTTTGCTCTATAAGTAGTCTAAATTTTGCCGTCTGGTCTTGGTTACCCGCCGCGGTGGCTCAGTTGCTAAGGCGTTCTGCTGCTGAGCACGAGGACGCGGGTTCGATTCCCGGCCGCGGTGGCCGCTTTTCTGATGGAGGCGAAAAGCAAACACGCCCGTGTGTACGAGATTTCGGCGCACGTTAAAGATCCCCAGGGGGTCAAAATTAATCCGGAGCCCTCTACTACGGTGCGCCTCATCGCCCGCGTTGCGTCGGCATGTTAAACCCTACAATCATCATCATCATGGTTTTGAGCAACGGGGATGTGTCTTGTCTTTGCTTGAGAATGAAACAACCTAGACCAGGAACGTATATTTAATTACAAAGTACGAGCGAAGAAAGTCTTATCGCGAACATGTAAGTTAAGGGTGTAGCGTTTGTTTCGAATGTTGCCACATCCTTGGTGTCGTAGTTTTTCATAAAATTTTCCAGGGGCATCGGCATCATTCCTAGAGAAAAACAAGCCCCAACAGCGCCGCGTTTCATAGCAAACAGGTTCACAGACGTATTTGGCAAAGGAACGTACGTCATACGAAAAAACATGACGTCTGAGTCACAGGCATGCGATGAATATTCGCCAAAGTCCAGTTGTTACTGACGACAAAGGTCATCCGGAGATATCGCATAGCGGAATGAATTAGGCGCCCAGAGAGAGAGAGAGAGAGAGAGAGAGAGAGAGAGAGAGAGAGAGAGAGAGAGAGAATACACGTTTATTTTATCAAACGGCGATGGTTGAGCTGTCACTCGGTGGCGTGGGTTGACATAAATTCAGGTAACAGGGCTTTGGCGGCAGAATTTTTTGTGCAGGCGGGAACCAGTAATCACCACAAAAAATGTTGGTGGTGCCCCGGAGGATTAGTACGCGGAACAATGCCAGTGCAAAAACATATGCTGTTGCGGAAGGTGTATGTCCTTTAAATTAAACAAGCGTACGTCACTTCACGCAATCAAATACGCCTAAAGCAAACTGCTGCCGACGAAAATTAATGCCTGAAAATCAAACCTAAGTATACGTTACATGCGAATTTATCACAGTCCCGTATAACCTAATGTCTCGTGGCATAAAACGTATGACGATGTGGTGATGACAACGAAAAACGAGTAAGATTATGACAAGTTCACCTCTGCTTGTTTGGACGATTTTATCCCAATATACATGTGGTTGCGGAGTAATCTCACAGACAATTATTTAAACAGCGCAAAGTCCCGTCTTTCTAAACATCTTATAGGCGGCGATCCTCGCTAAATGTGAAGCTCATGTGAGGAACCCAGAACGCAAGGTAATATAAAAGGCTGCGGTGATACACACGACTTCACTGGTGTGGTGTGAGACCTTAAAGATTCCACCCCCCCCCCCCCCCACCCCCCCCCCCCCCAGCCTCTCAATATACCGTGATGAAGTGAAATAAGTTGAGTCATTGCCTTTACACATTGCCTATCCAGATCGCATCCAACACGTCTCGAAGATTAAATAAGAAATTACGCTTTTCGCGCCCATGCAGTTCCACATATGCATTTAACTTCTCTGCGCTTCCTGTAGCCATTCGCTTGTGGAATAGCCTTCCCGACAGCATTGCTTCAGAAAACAATCAGGAAAAATTTGCCCATCTCCTTCCGAGCATTCTCACAGTAGCACGTATAATTAACGGTTTGTCATCTTGTTTCTTTCAGTAAGCAAGAGGTTTTTTGAACACTGTTTGCGATATTTTCCATGTATGCCCTATTTCTGGCTTGTATTCAGTTTCAATTTACGTGCGTCACATGTTCATTGTATACCAAAAATATGTTAATCCTTTCAGACTTCAAGGCTTTTTTTCTCCTCAAATGTTACTGCAAACTTTGTATGTCTTCATTGATTTGATTTATCTGTACGGAACCGTGAAGTATCTTTGCCCTAATTTCCTACAATGTGCCTATGTGAATTTTTTTTCTTTTAGTTAAGTTTTTTTTTAGTTAAGTTGATGTGTATGAGACTTCACAGTCCCTAGATATCTGTTATGCCTTGTATCGGCTGCTTGCTCTTTTATGCTTGTTCAGTATCCCCCTCGCTCAATGCCCTCGGGCCTATGAGGTATTTTAAATAAGTATAAAATAAATAAAAAGAGAGAGTTGGCGAAGTACACAGCAGTGTTCTATGTGCACTGTGCCAATAATTACTTAAAACCTTACTCCAGCTCAGAAAATAATGGGTATAAATATGATAAATTGAGTGAACACCTTTGAAAAACCGATCCTGTGAGAAAAACAAAGAAAGAAAACGTCCTGGATACTTGACATTTCTTCTGTGATTTCTGACGTCTCTGACTTGTGCACAGAAGTCGGCGGCCTGGACATCGACAAGAATGGCAAACGCGCATGCTTTCTCCGCGACCGATGCTGAAGAATACGTGCGGACGTGCGTAGGTAGCCAGTGCCGGCAGGGTGCACGACGCTGTGCGTTATAGCATTAGTCAACATGAAATAAAATCCCTGAGTTCCATTCGACAGCGTTTTATTGTTCTTTCGAACAATTGAAAGTATGCATCCGTGCACAGAGTGGGTATCCCCATTGTGCCGATATGTGACTAACGCTTACAAAGATATCCTTCGGGTTCCTGCCACCTTTCATACAGATTTTAACGTAAAGGATGATGAACCATAGTAACCCCTACGGCATCCGTCTTTTCCGTTCCCTACTTTAACCACTTAGTACCTGTTTCCTAGTGAAGCATTTTTTTAACCGCCACAGCTGTTTAACTCTCTCGGTCCGCGCCGTCCTTGAAGAGAACTTTATTACCAGGAGCGCACGTGAGCGCGGCGTTGAGGTTAGGTGCGGCACCACGGCGTTCGTCCAGGCTTCGTGCGTATGCTCGAGCCACTCGAGGGGCTCTCGCAAAAAAAATAACTATACTAATAATAAATAAATAATAAAAATTAGCAGACGCTTAGCTCGGCTATGCCAGTGATAGTACGTCGCGTGAGCAAGGTTCATCTTGGTTATTCTTATATAGGATTGCTGGTTGTATAGGATTACCCTAATACCATGACTCTGCTAAAACGATTTTCCAATCCCATCCCAATCAAATCTAGTACCAGCTCCAATCCAATGCCCAGTCCAGTTCCCAATCGGTCCACAGGTCCAGTCCGGTCCAGTCCAGTCAAGTCACTGCTCCTCGCCCATGCGCAGCACGGCTCTCCAGGAGCCACGCGACAACGGCTATTAAGCGGCTCCGGCACAGCGTCAGACTTGGTATTGCGCAACGAAGGCGCACAGATATACATGCGCCGGCGCCAGTGCATCTCCCGCGGCTATGACGTCACTCCTCTGGAATGCGCAGACCGGCGAATGTGCAGACCCAATTCTCTACACACCCCATACTCCAATTAGATTGTATTTCAATCCAACACAATCCAATTTAATCCAAGCCAATCGAATCAAAGCCAATCTGATCCTATCCAAACTAATCCAATGCTCCTCGCGCTTGCGCAGAACGGCCCTTCAAGGTCCACGCGAAACTGCTCAACCTCGGCCAGTGTAGCTTACGCTACAAAATACCGATCACCCGTGATCGTACGCCTGGTGACGAGCACCTGGCGTCGTCCAACTTCACCTTTCGAGAATACCCTGCCCAGCTGTCGTGGGGTGATCCAGTTCACGCCGAGTTCGCGAAGCCGGTTTCCGCCGGTTCTAGCGCGTGCTAACACGGTCCGCTTTGGGAGAGGTATAAAAACATGTGGATAAAACGATCTTAACTTGCCAGTCATGGAGACCTTTCTCCGCCGTCTCAATGGATGCCGTAACTCCCGCCCCCAATTTCACCCGCTGTATAATAATTTCACACGCTGTATAATGGCGTGCGCAGCTACTAGAACCTTGAGACAGCCCTACTACGTTTGTACACTCGCCCTCTGCCCGAACAAAAGTTTTTGGGTATGTTGGCTGACAACAGGGAGCACAGCCTAGACGTTAAAACCCTGCTTACATTCCTTAGTGACTCCTATATGAAGTGACCCGCCGCGCTGGCTAAGTGACTAAGGCGCTGTGCTGCTGAGCAACAGGACGCGGGTTCAATTCCCGGTCGCGGCGGCCGCTTTTCTGATGGAGGCGAAAAGCAAAAACGTCCGTGTGTTGGAGTTTTCGGCGCACGTTAATGATCCCCAGGTGGACAAAATTAATCCGGAGCCCTCCACTACGGCGCGCTTCATCGCCTGCGCTGCGTCGGCGCGTTACACCCTACAATCAAACACTCCACTCTGGATACTCGGCGATAGGTTGCGAAAAAATTTAACCGTGTGCAGAATATTTTTTCTGATATTTTTTATATGGTCGGTAAGCACGCGCTGAACAGTAAACTGTGATAATCTGATTCGGCGCCCAGTAGTACGTGAGACGTTTATTGGCCTTACTACATGTACATATTTCGTTCGTCGATTTCACTGTTATTTCTCATACCTTCCACATTCATTCCTTGCTCTTTTTGTCCCCGTACCCTCGCCCCAGTGGTAAGTAGCAGGCCCCAGATCAGTTTCTCAGGCCGACCTCTCCTCCTTTTTCATAAACATTTACTCTCTCTCTCTCTCTCTCTCTCTCTCTCTCTCTCTCTCTTCTCTCTCTCTCTCTCTCTCTCTCTCTCTCTCTCTCTCTCTCTCTCTCTAGTACAGGGCGGAAAAACAGGAAGCTCGAGCAAAGCGTGCTCATCGGGCAAGCATCAGCTTCGGACTAGATGCACGTTCTTTTACTAAAGTTATCTCTCTCTCAGATTCGGAGGGAGAGTGACGAGATAGTCACGCATTCTTAAAGATCCACTAATGAAGCCTCAAACATCTCTTGCAGGATGAAATTGGTGATAGCTTGTAGAATCAATTTTGTTTTTAACAAAGTTTTCTCCCTTTCTCCAGGTGTCACTCCCATTGGGCCTTGAGCCATCCCAACTAAAAAAAAAATTACCATACCATTCTAAACACAGTTCAGAGAAGAGTGAAAGGTTACATCAAAACTGGGTCAGAACGGCGTCAAAACCTTCGCTTAAAGTGCGTCCAAAACCTTCGAAGACCCAAATCGCAAGCGAAGAACGAACCCACGCGACGATTCTTCGCGCACTAAGTAAACGCATCTACGAGCGATCTGGATGCATACCGACACGTGGTTTATGAGATAAGTGTATAACATTTTACTCCCTCTTCCTGATCGATGCGGGCATATTGTCTCATACAGAACCGTTTCTTTTTCGCTACAAACATCCCACCTTCTACTCCCGCTTCCCCCACTTGACCTAGCATCTTCCTGCTGCAATAAGGGCTCTCTCTCTCTCCTTATCTATCTATCTCTTTCTCTCTATCACTTTCTCTCTTTTCCTTTTTCGTGATTTCCAAGAGACCGTTTTCACACAACGGAAGCCAGGTTTCACGTACGCACCGTGTGTCCCGAGATCTTTGAAGCTTTTAGGTGGACCAACCAGTCTACGGGGAAATGCATCAGTTTTTGGACAAAACGCCATCGGTCCCAATAAGAAAGCTTTCGCGTTAATAAGTGTTCTTCGTTCGTTCGTTTGCTCGTGTCAGTGAGTCCACCGTAATTATCCGCGGAATCAGCAGCGGCAGCGACATCAGCGCGTACAGCGCCCATCAGCGTCGCGACCCACAGCTAGCCTGCAGGGACCTCAAGGAGCAGCTCCCGCATCCGCACAGCGGGCCCCAGCGGGTCAAGACAGCGCCATCGCGAGGCCCGTGGTGCCCCGCAGATCCGATGACAGAGCCGGCGCCCTCGGCATGGCTCGCTCCACCGGCCCCATCGTGTTGCCGTCGCTGCTGTGTCTAGCGGCGCTGACCGCGCTCGGCGGCGCGGCCCGCGTCTTCCAGATGGGCCGGCGCTACGACTTCTCGCAAATTCCCAAGACGGCCCGCATCCAGCTGTACTACGAGTCGCTCTGCCCCTACAGCATCGCCTTCATCACGGAGCAGCTGTGGCCCACCTTCGTGCGCGTCGGATACCTCATGGACGTCCAGCTCGTACCGTTCGGCAACGCCTTCAAGGAGCAGCCGCAGACGCAGCAGGAGCAGCCAGACCAGGCAGCCGCCGACAGCGCAGAGTGCGTGAGGAACACGGCTCGGCTCGGAGCTATTCAGACTGTTTTGGGGAGACTGAGGGAGGCCAGCACTGGAAGGCTTATCTGTATTGTTGGAGTCCTGTTACGGGCGGATTTTGTATTTTAAGAGCACTAGATGCGCAGTTCTCTAGAAATCTGTGACTCTAAAATCTCCTCAGAAAAAGGGGAGGAGGAAAAACTATTACAACGCAACAACAAGTGTCTATAATGTCCCGGGCCACGTTCACCAATGCCAACTGGTCCGAGGCTAGCCAAGCCCGCCGTGTTGTAGGATGAAGGCGGAGAAAACGGGGGGACTTTGTAATTCGCAGTAGTCAAGCGACGCATGGCGCCATCTAGGGGAATGTTTGAAGCTATGTCCACGTGCATGTGGCCCTCATTTTAATCGTTCGTAACCGCTTGGTCTCGTGTGTAGTAGTTTCGCTCCTGCGAAGCAAATATCCTAACCAGGGTTCAAATTCCGTTACTGCTTTTTCCTTTGATTTTCAAGGGTTTGTCATATTTGAATATTAACATTTGTTATCACGCATATAATTTATTTATGACATCTTTATGAATTATAAATGGGATTTCGGGTATTTTTGTTGCCTTTTGGTCAGTTTTTGCTACTACGCTCCTTGTACGTTTTGCGGGTTTTCCCCTTTTAGGTCGGTTTCGGCTATTTCAGTTGAATATTTTTCTACAACGTGGGTTTCAACTATTGCATGTCCGTTTTGGCTGGCGTTTATTTCAGTTAGGGTGGTTTTGTATGCTTACGTTCATGCTGTGATATAACCCCCATAATCAAGCTCAGGTGACGGCTGGCTGTACTGACTAGGAAACGCACATACGCGAATTGCAATGAGGCAGGAGAAAATACAGTGTTACAAATTAGCGTATGGTTCGGGACAGTTGGGCCATGCGCGGGAGTTTCGGATACGGTAGAGAAAGGAACAAGCAAGTGTAAGGAGGGTATTTAACTGTATCCGTCGAAGAATGCGTAGTTGCGCGGTGGTTAGAGATTTCTCTGGAACAGGAAGTGTACGGAGAGCTTCTTTCTTGTTCTCATAGCGAAGTTTGATTTCAAGGGGATTCCTAGCTAACAAAGAGAGCAAAACTTGCCTCGTTAGGTAGCGGCATGCGCGTTAGCATTCGAAGAGTGGGTAGCCTGATGTCAACGGGAAAGCGCCATCCTCTTTGTTTCTGGTCTTAGTTCTCGCAGGGTTATTTCTTACTCCCTCTCTCTTCCGCGTAGTTCGTCTGTATCATGTGCAAAGTTTCGATGTGAAGATGGGTGCATTAATTGTATTGTCAAACAAGCAGTGTAGTCTAAAGCGCAGCGAGCTGCCATGAAGCATTGTCAGAATTGCCACAGGTATGGCCTTAACGGAAAGGTAGGTGGGTATCTTTAACGAACAAAGATTTCCCTGGTGTTATTCAAGAGATTACTCGCCTGTAATGTTAGTAGCACTGGTAAAGAGCTCTTAGTGAGTACTTCTCAAAAACCTCGAAAAGTGATGCAGCGTCGGCATAGGCATATACAGGGCCAAGGAGGCGAGTTCACGTAAAAAGAGGTTCTTTTCTAAACGGTAGATTATTAAGAGCACGACGGGGACCTCAATAAGAGCTGCACAAGTCGTAGACCGATTCAAGACTGAAATAAGACAGGAAATACTGGGTGAAAGCATTTTTTTTTGTTCGGGACACTTCGGTCTTAAGTTGTCAGAATGGTGGAGAGACTAGAGAAGTGAAGGAGCCGTAACGTCTAGATGAAGTCACTACCAGTTGCGTTTCTGCATCGGCCGGTGTATATTTAAGTAATCCTCCCTTGCTCACAATTGACACGTTTCGCATCAGTGACCTTGCAGCCACCCCGCAGTGCCCTCGGCATGGTCGCCTGCTCAACTCTGAGATCACGTGACGGACTTGTTAATCTCGGTTATGGCTGGGTTACGCTGTGGCTTTTAGGTACCAGCATAATTCGTGCCAACGTAAACCCTTTGTCGGTAAACACAGCTGTTGGGAAAGTTGGTGCATTATGACTGAAAAACTTCGACAACAACACAAAAGAAGAACGACGGGAAATACCTGTATAAATACGAGACGATGTTTCAAATAAATGTTAGTTTGTCCCGTCGTTCTTCCATTGTGTCTTTGTCGAAGTCGCGCTCTATTTTGGAATGACCCTTTGTCATAATTATTTAGGCCAATCCTGATCCTTCTGGACCACAAAAAACTCATACAAAAAACTTAACCTTTAAATGTGACAAAAGTATTTTATGACAGTAACAAAGAAAGGTGTTTTCTCCAGCTTCCCGGCATAAAACATTCCAGCCTCGCTCGGGACGTTAGCTTGTACATTGAATTTTTTGTGGCCTGTGCATTATTGACATTGTCTAGAAAATTTCGACAAATACTTGCATAACTGGCTTTGCCTTTACGTTAGCTTTCGTCCCTAACTTTTCCGCAATGCATTTCTCGTTTTGGGGACGTATGAGCGGGCTACAGAGGGTGTTCAGGCAACCCTCCTTCAGACAGACAGGTCTTCTTTCAAGGTTTTGTAGCGTGAGCTACACCGGCCGAGGTCGAGCAGTTTCGCGTGGCTCCTGGAGAGCCGTGCTGCGTATGCGCGCGGAGCAGTGACGTCTCACGGCGCCCATCTGGCGCGCCGGAGCCGCCGCCGCCACGACTGGATTGGATTGGAATTGAGTTAAATTGAATTGGATTGTATTAAATTGGATTGCATGGAAATTTTTTTAGCACCAGTAAGCATGATAGTCAGCTAATCCTAGACAACCAGGAAACCTAAGAATAACCAGCTGAACCTTAGCTCATGCTACGTATATCCTGGCATAGCCGAGCTGAGCCACTGATAATTTTTTAGCATACGCGTTTCTGTTTATCTGTGAAGAGCTTAGAGTCGCTTCCATTCTCCCAAAGCAACATGGTCGGCGACGGCAGCGCCAACCTGGTGGAGCGCTTCCCGCTGGGCCGCCGGCGGGAGCAGGAGCCCGGGTACCACTACAGCTGTCAGCACGGGCCCGAGGAGTGCTTCGGCAACGTGGTGCAGTCGTGCGCCGCGCACATCTTCAACGACACCATCCTGTCGCTGGCCTTCGTCACCTGCATGTCGCTCGCCCAGAGGCCCCAGGAGGCCGGCGAGGAGTGCGCGCGGGGCATCGCCCGCAACTGGGACGCCATTCAGCGCTGCGCTCACGGGGGCAAGGGCCTCCGGCTGCAGGTTCGTCGTCGCCCCGGTCCGCCTCCGTTGTTCCCTGGCGTTGTGTTGTAGTCTTATTGAGTAAGCAATGAATGGTGGCTGTTGCCGAAAGTTTTCGCCGTCGATCCGCGGAGAGAGAGTGACAGAAGAAGAGAGAGCGACAGAGCGCGTGAGAAGAGGCGTGACGTCAGCCGAGACGGCAGCTATATTGGCCTGTGGTGGCACCGCGTTCGCACCGGTGCCGACCTAGTTGCTAGGGAGACTAGATCACTGCACGGGCCTGATTTTAAGGCCCGAGCACGGCCCGAGCCCGCTTCGCGAAGCCCGAGCCCAACCCGGGCCCGTAACACCTAGCCCGAGCTTGGTCCGGGGCCGGGCATTCATAAGTGAGCCTGGCCCGAGCCCGGCCCGGGGCCCGCTATCTCAAGCCCAGGCCCGGCCCGGCCCGGTAATTAATTTTTTTGGCCTAGGGATGGCCCGCGCGTGTGTGACCAGGCCCGGTCTTTGACGCTGAAGAAAGTTTGTTTATTATATTCCGGGCGATCCGACAGAGTATCTAGTCTGTACAAGCATGTCGTGAACTGAAACGCAAAAAATAAGGGTTTAAAAGTGCACGTAGTTTAGCTTTCACCGTCTGCAGTTCACGCCACATCGGCGTAACAATAGCTCGTATTCTTGCACGAGAGACATCATCACCTTTGATTACCAGACTTTTGGCACCTTCACGTGGTTGTCTAGGCCACAAGTTGGTATTGCTGACATTTTTTGATCCACATTTGAATCAACGAGTATGTACGCGCGTTGAAATACTTCACCTGCAGTGGTTGTTAAGCGGTGGTGTTTCTCTGGCACGCGAGTTTGATTCCCGGCCACGGCAGCCGCATTTTGATTGGTGCGACATCTGAAACACACGTGTACATACATAGACATAGGTGCAAAGCTCCAGGATTTCTGAATTAATTCATTCCCCTCTTGGGCATTCCTTGTAATCGTATCTTTGGTATGTTATACACCAAAATAGAAAATCTTGATGCAGTACAAGAAATGTCATTAAAATTGCAGTATAGTGACCATCAGACCTAGCAAAACACGTTTTTAAAACAGTGCGTACAAATACACCAAGAAGCGCGCAACAATAAACCAAGAATATTCATTTTGATGCTCTTTCCTACACTTCACGTCGGACCTATTAACGGCCGTGCCTATGAATTCAAGCCCGAGCCCGGCCCGGGCCCACCAATAATCGACTTCGGGCCCGGGCTTTCGGGCCGGCCCGGGCCCGTGCAGTGCTCTAAGGGAGACGTCAAGTGGAATCGCGTCTCGCGCCCTTCTCTTCCCGACGCACCCGCCAACGGCGTCTCAACGAGTGCCGTCACGGCTGTTCGCTATCACGTTCGAGCAGTATACATTTGCTCCCGTTCAAGGTGTTCTCGGATAAACTTTAGTACTCAGCACGTTTTTGGGTGCTCTGGAGCTCTGTAATGGATTTTTTCACTAGTTTAAAAGTCGGATACTTTATTTTAGAAACGGGCGAACTAATCAAAACCTAAAAATATCGTTAGTTTTTAAATCAATGTTCGTTACTTTAGCGCTGGTAAATGTAGCGTTTAATAATTTAGCTCTTTGGTCAAAGTTGCGTGTGCAACACCAGGTAGAGTGAATAACAACTGGTTCATTCGTGTCTGAGGATGGCATAGTGCGCTACAAGACGGTAAGAGACTGAAAGTAAAAACAGATGCTGTCGCTGTGATTCCGTTTCGCTAGTGTTTGTAAGACTAGACTTTGTCTCGTGGTTTTTGTCAGCACTAGCATTTGTCTTCACTTAAGGTGAGCGCTGTTCCATCAGAGTCCATACATGTACAAATATCAGGACCCGAGATATATCGTCCCAAGGAGTAAAATTTGTGTTTCCCTCCTCAGCTCACGTCGAAAAATATCGATAGCTCCCCACCCCATTTAAACAGAATGAAATGACATAAAGTGTAATGAAATGAAGAAAACTGAAGGGAGATGTAAAGCACTGCTAATAGGAAGTTACGACCACAGTGAAGAGAATCAGCGAAGAGTAGCCAAAACCTGGACACTCTCCTCCAGGCATTAGGTTTAACTTTTATAGATCAACGTCGTTCACGTTTGATTGGTCTTTACCGGTTGTTTTCTTAGCTGGAGTTCGGCATAGCCGTTGAGCTGCGGATGATTTATACAAAGCGTTAGATGTTAGCCATTCCTCTTCAGGTGTACCCACGCCTCGTATCGTTGCCGTCTCCTGTCAGTAGGTGAGAAGACTATTCACAGTCACTGGGCTTTGCGGCGAAATTTTTCCCTATTTCACGGAGACAGCAGCCGCCATTTTTAAAGCTGTTTTGTAACATTACGTCACTTTTAAGCAGCCTGAAGTAGCCAATGTGTGACGGGATCATTCCCGCCAGCTGTTTAAATTACGTCACGGCAGACAGGCGTACGTTGTCATGTCCGCTGCATTTAGTATAGTTTTTCATTACCGGCCAAGAAATGTACGCCTTCAGTAAAGAGAAATAAGGCAAACTTGAGAACTGGTGCCCGTAAACGTCATGAAACGTGAAAATGACGACAACACACACAACTTCTTTGTCAACCGGAAGCACGTGACCAAAATTGAAAGCCAATCAGAAAAGACTTTCGGCAAATTCACAGTTTACTGTGAATTTGTGCAATTGATAATTAGACAGTGATGTTCGGTACTGGGGAAAGAAAAAATTACCATTTCTAGGTTCAGAAATTCTCTATCCTTATCATTTTTCCCCTTAGGTTTCACCAGATTTCCCTGAAAATTTCCCTCCCCTCTTATTTTGCAGCTGAAATATTTTTACGTGGATTCGTGGTCGGTTTTGGGTGTTAGCCTTGGCCAACTGCATGTCTCCTTTACGGAGCCTTCGGCTTCCGGACGCATACGTCGTTCAGAGAATAAGAGTTGTAGTGTAAAATAAATTACAGTGCATCGGCCGCTCAGCAGCATTTGACTTGGCGTTTTACGTTTTGTACCAAAATGCGTGCTTAATTCGCATGCTAGACCTCTAATTTAAAACTGCTCGTATGAAAACGAACAAACATTCTGAGCAAGAGAGGTAATTTTACCTGACCTCAGGAACTGCTGGAGGAATCTCTTTTTGACAGCCCCCTAAGGTGCACCAAAAATACGTTTTTTGTATATTGCGCAGGAATTCACGCGAACATTCTTTAGCCCTTCAGCCGGCGCCGCTTCACGCTTTACTAGCTGTTTTTAATGAAATATTATTTCCTCTATGCTGCCTCCTGTTTTGTAAACTAAATTGGAAGCGATCTTGGATGCTTGTGACTTGCGGTAACATGACTGCAGATATTTGAACATCAATTCGGGGAAATGTTAAGGGAACTTTTTAAAATAAAACAAAGTAATGAGTGATGCGAGGTCCGGTTTACTGACATTATTTGTACTTTTACTGTTACCCATTCCCTTTTTCCCTGTTGGTCAAAATGACAGGCGAAAATTCCCCCCCCCCACCAAAAAAAAATAGCAGTGGCTTAGCTGATATACGTCGCCTGAACTAAGGTTCAGCAATCCAATCCAATCCAGTCCAGTCAGGACCAATCCAATCCAGTCCAGTCCAGCCCAGTTCAGTCCAGTCCAGTCCGGTCCGGTCCGGTCCGGTCCAGTCCAGTCCAGTCCACTCACGGCTCCTCGTGCATGCGCAGCACGGCTCTCCAGGATCCACGCGAAACAGCTATCAAGCGGCTCCGGCGCAGCGTATGACTTGGCCACTGCGCAACGGAGGCGCACAGCTGGGCACGCGCCGGCGCCAGTGCGTCTGCCGCGGCTGTGACGTCACTCCCCTGGAGTGCTCAGACCGGCGAATGTGCAGACCCAATTCTCTACACAGCCGTACTCCAATTGGATTGGATTTTCAATCCAATCCAATACAATTCAAGTTATTCTAATACAATCCAATCCAACCCAAACCAATCCAACCCAACCCAATCCAATCCAATCCAATGCTCCTCGCGCTGGCGCAGCACGGCCCTTCGGGGTCCACGCGAACCAGCTCAACCTCGGCCAGTGTAGCTTACGTTACGAAATGGAAAATTCCCCGCACGGAACATCACTGGAATGGGCCCCTCTACGAACAGTGGGTAACTAACGGGCCAGGATGTGCTGGAGATCTGCTGAGTGCGAGGCAGCCCCGATGCTGACCGCCGGGGCCGTGGTCGCCATTGCAGGACCAGATGAGCGAGCGCACGTGGAACCTGGACCCCCCGCACCACTACGTGCCGTGGATCGTCGTAAACGGAGAGCACACCGACGACATTCAGGCCATGGCGCAGACGGACCTGCTGCAGGTGCGCGCCTCCTCCCTTGCTCACTTCTCTTCCAACGCACCAAGTCCCCCTCCGACTGTGGCCAGTCATGGTGTTTGGACAGCGCGCTTTAAAACAGGACCACAATGAAAAGAACCCGACATGACGAGCGCTGACTATCAACTGAGATTTATTCAAAACGAGGAAACATTTATGCATAAAACATCGAATCTGCGCATGAGCTACGATAAGAATAACATCCAGACACTGATAGAGATAACAGGAAGCATTTTTTCTTGCTCCTGCGTTTAACTACAATCAAGAAAGGCCACTTCTTTATCGTGTAAGCAAACGAATTCCTGACTAACGCACTTTTCACCAAGACTGGTTATGATGAAAGCCTCTATAATATCTCGCTTAAACTGGTTGGGATGACGGAACAATACGCAGGAGCAAGGGAAATTCTTTCCTTCTATCTCTATCAGCGTTTGGATGTGATTCTTATCGTAGCGCATGCGCAGATTCGATGTTTTATGTATAAATGTTTCTTTGGTTTGAATAAATCGCAGTTGATAGCCAGCGCTCTTCTAGTCTGGCTCTTTTCTTTGTGGTCCTGTTTTAACGCGCTGTTTCCAAAATCCATACCGCAATACCAACTCACCCAGCCCTCCATCCTGCGGTGGCCAGTCCCAGAACGTGTGGGAATCTATCCTTCACGACTGAAGCGATCTCCCCTTCAACAACCCTGGAAGAAAAGTTTCGGCAAGGACAGGAAGGTTTGGGCAACTAAGTCGTAGCGAATGCGCAAACGTAAATGCTACCGCACAAAACATTTCAGAACCTCTTTGTCAACCGGAAGCACGTGACCAAAATTGAAAGCCAATCAGAAAAAAACTTTCGGCAAATTCACGGTTTACTGTGAATTTGTGCAATTGATAATTAGACAGTGATGTTCGGTACTGGGGAAAAAATTACCATTTCTAGATTCAGAAATTCTCTATCCTTATCATTTTTCCCCGCAGGTTTCCCCAGATTTCCCTGAAAATTTCCCTCCCCTCTTATTTTGCAGCTGAAAGATTTTTACGTGGATTAGTGGCCGGTTTTGGGTGTTAGCTGTGGCCAACTGCATGTCTCCTTTACGGAGCCTTCGGCTTCCGGACGCATACGTCGTTCAGAGAATGAGTTGTAGTGTAAAATAAATTGCAGTGCATCGGCCGCTCCGCAGCATTTGACTTGGCGTTTTACGTTTTGTACCAAAATGCGTGCTTAATTCGCATGCTAGACCTCTAATTTAAAACTGCCCGTATGAAAACGAACAAACATTGCTGAGTAAGAGATAATTTTACCTGACCCCGGAACTGCTGGAATGATCTCTTTGACAGCCCCCTAAGGTGCACCCAAAATACGTTTTTTGTATATTGCGCAGGAATTTACGCGAACATTCTTTAGCCCTTCAGCCGGTGCCGCTTCATGCTTTACTAGCTGTTTTTAATGAAATGTTATTTCCTCTATGCTGCCTCCTGTTTTGTTAACTAGATTGGAAGCGATCTTGGATGCTTGTGGCTTGCGGTAACACGACTGCGGATATTTGAACATCAATTCGGGGAAATGTTAAGGGAACTTTTTAAAAGAAAACAAAGTAATGAATGATGTGAGGTCCGGTTTACTGACATTATTTGTACTTTTACTGTTAACGATTCCCTTTTTCCCTGTTGGTCAAAATGACAGGCGAAAATTCCCCGAAAAAAATTAGCAGTGGCTTAGCTCGGCTATTCCAGGATATACGTCGCGTGAACTAAGGTTCAGCAATCCAATCCAATCCAGTCCAGTCAGGATCAATCCAATCCAGTCCAGTCCAGTCCAGTCCGGTCCGGTCCGGTCCGGTCCGGTCCGGTCCGGTCCGGTCCGGTCCGGTCCGGTCCAGTCCAGTCCAGTCCGGTCCAGTCCAGTCACTGCTCCTCGCGCATGCGGAGCACGGCTCTCCAGGAGCCACGCGAAACAGCTATCAAGCGGCTCCGGCGCAGCGTAAGACTTGGCTACTGCGCAACGGAGGCGCACAGCTGGCTGGGCACGCGCCGGCGCCAGTGCGTCTGCCGCGGCTGTGACGTCACTCCCCTGGAATGCGCAGACCGGCGAATGTGCAGACCCAATTCTCTACACACCCGTACTCCAATTGGATTGGATTTTCAATCCAATCCAACCCAATCCATTCTAATGCTCCTCGCGCTCGCGCAGAACGGCCCTTTAGGGTCCACGCGAACGAGCTCAACTTTGGCCAGTGTAGCTTACGCTACAAAATTGAAAATTCCACGCACGGAACATCACTGGAATAGGGAGGGCCTCCGTTCGAACAGTGGGTAACTAACGGCACAGGACGTGCTGGAGATCTGCTAAGCGCGAGGCAGCCACGATGCTGATCGCCGGGGCCGCGGTCGCCATTGCAGGACCAGATGAGCGAGCGCACGTGGAACCTGGACCCCCCGCACCACTACGTGCCGTGGATCGTCGTCAACGGAGAGCACACCGACGACATTCAGGCCATGGCGCAGACGGACCTGCTGCAGGTGCGCGCCTCCTCCCCTGCACGCTTCTCTTTCAGCGCACCAAGTCCACCTTCCTTCAACTGTGGCCAGTCATGGTGTTTGGACAGCGCGCTTTAAAACAGGACCACAAAGAAAAGAACCGGACATGGCAAGCACTGATTATCAACTGATATTTATTCAAAACGAGGAAACATTTATGCAAAAAACATCGAATCTGTGAATGAGCTACGATAAGAATAACATCCAGACACTGATAGAGATAACAGGAATCATTTTTTCTTGCTCCTGCGTTTAACTACAATCAAGAAAGGCCACTTCTTTATCGTGTAAGCAAACGAAGGCCCGACTAACGCACGTTTCACCACGAGTGGTTTTGTTGAAAGCCTCTATTATCTCTCGCTTAAGCCGATTGGGATGACGGAACAATACGCAGGAGCAAGGGAAATTCCTTTCTTTTATCTCTATCAGCGTTTGAATGTGATTCTTATCGGAGCGCATGCGCAGATTCGATGTTTTATGTATAAATGTTTCTTTGGTTTGAATAAATCGCAGTTGATAGCCAGCGCTCTTCTAGTCTGGCTATTTTCTTTGTGGTCCTGTTTTAACGCGCTGTTTCCAAAATCCATGCCGCAATACCAACTCCTCCATCCTGCTGTGGCCAGTCCCAGAACGTGTGGGAATCTATGCTTCACGACTGAAGCGATTTCCCCTTCAACAACCCTGGAAGAAAAGTTTCGGCAAGGACAGGAAGGTTTGGGCAACTAAGTCGTAGCGAATGCGCAAACGTAAATGCTACCGCACAAAACATTTCAGAACCTCCGAAGTGTGGATTGTCGCAAGAATACGTAGTGTGCCTTGCAATATTCACCAACAAAGTCGGCTTCAGTATTGGCAGCGCACCGCTGGGAAGATGTTCTTTCGGACAACATAAACAGTCTTATGAGAAAAAAATGGGCGTCCTAGGGCGGTAATTATATATATGCTACCTCCATATATATCTGGCCGTTTAAGGTTGGCTTCACCGTTGTACACAAAATACTTGCTGGAGAAATTTTTTAATGGGCGATACTAGAAATCCGGGGTCAGTAGACGCATTAGGGCATGTTCACGAATACGTACATAAGAATCCATTTGTTCCTACAAAACACTAAGACAAGTCCATTTAACGTCCGGTTTGCTGCGACGTACAGATGAATTCATGGGAGAAATGATAGGGGCAATATAAGCGGTCGTATATGAAGGTATTAAGACCGTACACAAACACGTAGCATTCATATGCCGCCGATTTACCTATAGTTCATGCCACAAGCTGGGTGCAGCACTGTGTAGGCTACATTGCTGTCAATATAGCGCCTACTGAGGGCGCCTAACTCACCGTGAAGGAAATCGAGAATAGGCGCCGGGGCCTTGCTGTTCCACCTGCCGAGAGGGGAGACGGAAAGGTCATTCAAGACCCCCTTCACGGTTAGTTAGGTGCCCCCATTGACAACAACGTAGCCACCACAGTGCTGCATGCAGCTTGTGACATGAACTATTGAGTGTGAGTTCCTTGCAGCCATATATGGCTATGACTAGCGAAACGTCGGATTATTTTTTCAAAGGGCGAAGCACCTTAGGTGCTCGGACTGTCGGCGTCTCCTGTCGTCGTCTCATGCCGTCCCGGTAAATCACTTAGTTATTCGATGGTCGCAAACCAAGTGCATAATGAATGAAACCGGTTCAAAATAGACTAACATGATTTAACTTAATTTAAGATACAGTAGTAATCAGGATTGACCTGAGTTATTAACAGAAATGTGTTAAATCCCGCCTCAAAATGTATCAAACGCCCGGTTTTTCCCTGTAAAGCATACTTCTTAGCGTGCTGCGGCGTGTTACACGAAGACAGCTTACGGCCAGTTTGTCTCTCAATAGAGAGTTTTAGTACAGAGTTTGTTGCCTTTGCGTACGCTAAACGCTAAATTTTTGCGTCCCGCTACGTAAAAACCACGACCGTAGTTGTAGGAGAGCGTCTCATCAGTTTTCGTAGGGGCACGTTAATGCGTACGGCGCCATCTGTCTAATGTTTTGCGAAATGACTCGCCGGCTGATCTGCCAGGGGAGGGCCGGAGTGCTTGGAGATTTTACGACTATCCAAACAATTGTAAACAAGCGCTTTCCCGTTATTATTGAATGCAGCACGGCCACAGCACGGCATGAATATTATCTTACCTGAGTAGTTCCATAAAGACACCGTTGAAGTCCCGCGGAACTTCTTCGTGCAATCGCACAGAACAGAGCCCTGAACCGAATGCCCGGGTTTGACGCATACATTTTATTCAACTTCAAAACAATCCATGAGGCGTTTCGAACGAACACAACGTCACGACATGCGTTGCAAGTCTGAACTGCGATCGACCGGCGATCGGTTGCCTCCTCCTGCCCGTCGTAAATTCTAGCACTCACCTCGCGCGCGGTTTGCGAGGTGGAACAGCAAGTCACTTAACTCTGACGCTCAAGACAAGAAGGACTTTTAGCCACGCATACTGTACATATCCGATGCGAGCTTGAGTCGTACGTCGCTCGAGAAAGATAATCCAGAGCATGGGAAGCACTGTCTACCCGCAGAAACACAACGTCGCATTTCATCGCGAACGCGCCCACAACACACACACACACACACACACCGCTTCGGTCGCTGGCCTGGCTACAAAGCTTCGTTCGGGCAGTCAGCGATGTCACGACGATACAGAGCTGCGCGGGGGGTTATGTAATAAGCACTCGACGTATTTAAAAACACAGGGGCAAAGAACTTGGTTCATCGGGAGCAAATTACTGTCGACAGAAAAGCGGAATCGTGGATGCTTGCCGGGCTACTTGCCGCTATGTTGGAAACGCAAGCGGCCTCACGTACGCACGCTATTTCGCTGAAATAGCGTCCGTCCGCTAAACGCAGAAGCGGCTTAACGTACGGCGTATGCGCAGTGAGAACGACGCAAAGAATTAGCGTTCGCTAACTGTTTGCGTACGGTTGCGTACGCTATTCTAAAACTCTCTATTTATTGCTTACATGCGGTTCAACGCGAGAGAAGGCGCCACCGCCCCAGCAAGCACGCGATTGCTTCTCGCACCGGCGGCCAATCAGCGAGCGCCGTGTGGCAGGAGAGAGACGTGCAATCTTTGAATACACTTATACACACTGCACGCTTCGCCCCTCCCCAGGTTTCACGTTCGTGGAGATGGCCCGGTTTTCTTTTCAAGTTTTAGTTTGTTTGCACCAAGATGGCGAGCTGGGCGAGTTGGTACTGGTTCATGATGATAGAAAACAACCAGCGCAAAAGAGACGAAGACAAGAAAGGCTACAGACACAGCGCGGTATACCGCGCTGTGTCTGTAGCCTTCCTCGTTCTGTTTCTTTTCTTTGTTTATTTTCTCCAATGATGTAAATTTATACCATTATAGCGATGAAGTGTGTTTACTTCGCGTATTATGTTTTTGTACCGTGAGCTACACTGGCCGAGGTTGAGCAGTTTCGCGTGGCTCCCGGAGAGCTGTGCTGCGCATGCGCGAGGAGCAGTGACGTCACACGGCGCACAGAACGTTGCTCGCTGCTCGGTGTCTCTCACACACTCCACGCGCCCCAGCGTCTTCGCCGACCTCCGTTCCGCACGTGGCGGCCCGGTCCACTTGATGATCGTGCGGGGAGTGGCCGGCTTTGGATCCGATGGCTCGTGCGTCGCAGCAACACCGGCGTGCGCCTGTGGAACCAGCATAGCTCTGGGGCGATTGGTGACGCTGCGCCGGAGCCGCTTGATAAATATACACGTGTCGCATAATGCGTATACCATGTGTGTGTCATTGAAGCAGTAGTTAGAATGATAATCAAGCTAATCCTGGGCAACCAGGAAAGCTAAGAATAACCAGCTGAACCTTAGCTCACGCTACGTATATCCTGGCATAGCCGAGCTAAGCCACTGCTAATATTTTTTCTGAAGGAAGCTTTAGTGTTCGCACTGATGGCGTCTGTAACGCGAAAACGCCGAAGTGAAAGGAAAGAACGGCTTCCCGTGGCCGGAATTGAACTAGCGTTCACCGCGTTATGGAGTGGACGTCTATCCGACTGCTCCATTTCGACATGGTCGAAGCGGTATGGAAAACTTCACGACAACCAAAAAATCCGTCACCAAGAAAGCTTCGCGCTCAACCATCGTCGTCATTTCATGGAAGGGTGCAGGATATTTCGAAGATGCAAGGTGTACTGCAAAACAAAGTTGAACTATTTATGCTATTTTTTATTTGCGTTCTGAACGTTTCCTCGCGGACTTTTTTTTTCTCTATTCCTCGGTTTTGGGAGGAGATATATAGGATGCATATTTTTGCTTTGTCATATCATTTTCGTGATTTTTTCTTTATTTGCTTTTTCGAAATTTTTTCCGACCAATTATCTCAACTC
Source organism: Haemaphysalis longicornis (assembly GCA_013339765.2). Classification (NCBI taxonomy): domain Eukaryota; kingdom Metazoa; phylum Arthropoda; class Arachnida; order Ixodida; family Ixodidae; genus Haemaphysalis; species Haemaphysalis longicornis. The sequence goes on from CM023449.1 coordinate 22,454,743, forward strand.
ACGCTATAATAACGACTACAAGTGTTACTTCCGCTAGTATTGCATTTTCGTGCAAATGCAGGGCGTTACACGGTCCTGGCTGTGGGGGGACTCTGAAAAGAATGCTACGCCTTAATATAGCGTTTTAGCACTCTGTATGCTCCGTCTGTTCCGTTCGTACCGTGCTGAACTGAACCCGACTGCGCCTGCGCGCGTGGGAATGGCGAGGAGGAAACCCCCCATCGTGACGAATGCGCGGGCATGGCGAGGGCCTGCCCGCGGAACTATAATCCGCCCTACCGGAACGAATGCGCAAGTGCCCAGACGGGTCCCGGTCAACAAGCTACGCCCGTAACGGAGCATACGGAGCATACGTACTGCTAAAACTCTCTAATAGAGAGTTTTAGCAGTACGTTCGTTACGTTCGTTACGTTCGTTCCGTTGCTACCGGGTTTACCGGGACCCCGACTGCGCATGCGGCGCGTACGTACCGGGTTGTTTCCGTAGAGTGAGACGGAAAACGTGTTTAGCACTCCGTAGCGTCGTACCGTTCGTTCCGTGTGACGGCTGATTAGCCGAGTAGTTGCAAAATCCGCACGCTAAAAATACGTAAATAAACAACAGCAGTTTCCCCTAAAGCATTGCAAATCTAAAATAAATCGCGCTCGGCCGGACGCATTGTGAGGCAGGGGCTGCGGTGGCGCGACGGCACCAGAGCGAGCGGCAGTGACGACATGGTCGCGCGCCGTTCACGTGGAGGAATGGCCTTGGCCTTGCCCGATTGAAGCGCTAGACACATGTACAATTGGTACACGCGATTCGTATGCGACTGATCGTTACGACTGTCACCACGACTAGTCGTACGCGTGAATTTGAGACACATGGCCCGATTGCGGGTGTGCGATGCCCTCGTCGGTGCCGCTCCGCCCACTGTTTTTTGCTCCATGGTCAACTACGACGATCGCTGAGCTGAACTTGTAGATTCCGCGCGTTGTACGCAAGAAATGGATAAAGCAGGCAACCGTGAAGCGTTTTCTGCATCGGAAACAGTCCGCGCACACGCCGGTCGCGCCTGCCAGCTCGGCAGACTCAGCGGCTCGAACCAGCGCAGACCACAGTAGCAACCGCTTGTCGCTGCTCTTCCGAATCAGTCTGATCACTAAAACGAAGTTCCACCTGCGAGAAAGTAGGTGTTAGTGTGGTGAAAAATTGTGCTAGGGATTGTTCTCGGGGCTTATTTAAAAGCGGCGATCAGATATATCTGCCGCGATGACCGGCCGTGGATGCCGCGGCGCGCGGTGCGGCGAGCGCCCGAGAGATGGCGATACCTGCGCGGAAGCATCGAAACAGGCTACGCAGATGTCTCGGTCCCCGATCGCTCACGGCAGTTGTAGCTCAAATAAAGTTTCACATGCGAGAAAAGGATGATAGTGAGGTGAAACGTTGTGTTATGGAGTGTCATTCGCAGTTGCACAGATAGCGGCGATCAAATATTCGCCAGGACGCTAAGCCTAAAGTTTGTAACACCCGAGCAAGCCGGTTGCGGGCTCCGGATACGGTAACACGGAAGCAGAGCGCCGGGAGAGACGCCGGCCGCGTACGGAACAAATGGCGCATGCGCAGTCGGGTCCCGGTAAACCCGGTAGCAACGTAACGAACGTAACGAACGGAGCATACGTACTGCTAAAACTCTCTATTAGAACGTTTTAGCAGTCCGGCCGTTCCGTAGCGTGCGTAGCTAGCGTGTTGACCGGGACCCCTCTGGGCACTTGGGCATTCGTCACGGTAGGGGATTAGTTCCACGGGCCTGCCTTCGCCATGTCCGCGCCTCCTCGCCCTTCCTCCTCGCCAATCCGCGCGCGGAGGCGCAGACCGGTCCCGGCAACCCGGTAGAAACGTAACGAACGGAACGGACGGACTGCTAAAACTCTTTATTAGCAGTGGCGTAGCTCGGCTATGCCAGGATATACGTAGCGTGAGCTAAGGTTCAGCTGTTATTCTTAAGTTTCCGGGTTGTGTAGGATTAGCTGGTTATTATGCTTACTACTGCTAAAACGATTTCCAATTCAATCCAATGCAGTCCAGTCCAGTCCAGTCCAGTCACTGCTTCTCGCGCATGCGCAGCACGGCTCTTCAGGAGCCACGCTAAACGGCTATCAAGCGGCTCTGGCGCAGCGTCAGACTTGACTACTGCGCAACGGAGGCGCACAGCTGGGCACGCGCCGGGGCCAGTGCGTCTGTCGCGGCTATGACGTCACTCCTATGGAATGCGCAGACCGGCGAATGTGCAGACCCAATTCTCTACCCACCCGCTCTCCAATTGGATTGGATTTCCGAATCCAATCCAATTCAATGCTCTTCGCGCCTTCAAAGTCCACGCGAAATTGCTCAACCTCGGCAAGTGTAGCTTACGCTACAAAACTCTCTAATATTAAACTTCTGCCCGCAGGTGGTATGCGACGCAACTCCCGACGGCCGCAAGCCTCCGCCGTGCTTCGAAGACATGGAGCGGCGCCGGGCGCTGCAAAAGCTGTCCGCGTCCGTGGAAGAGCGACTCGGCGACGGGGCTGCGCAGCCCGGTGCAACCGCCGGGCACAGCCTCAAAGACGTGTGGCTCTGACCACTCCGTTCGTTCGCGGGACCAGCCAAATTCGCCAGAACCCGAGTCGGCCTGCGTGGTGACATAGACGACGCGCTGGGCTGTGAATCGGACAAACTCTGCCGTGTGCTACTCTCACGGCAGCCCCATGTTATGACGGCCGCTGTGATGTCGGTTTTGCGAAAGCTGGATGAAACTGTTCCGGCGCTGTCGCGGATCGACGTCCCTCTGGTCTTCCGAGAATTTGATGACCGAACGATTCTGGTGTAGATTTCTTACGATTGATACATATCCTGTAGCCCCTATAATTCTTCTGGCGTACGTTGAATCCCGATTTTGGTGGCAGGTGGAGGTTAACTACAGCGCAGTCGTCTAGCCACTGGAAAGCAAGACCGTCTCGCTTTTCGGGGTTGCGAGGCGGCTTGCGGGTTCCTGTAAGCCCTCGCAATACTCAAAAACCAGTTACTTTTGTATGTCCGCGCGCCCGGCTTCTGCAGCGCGCAACCAATTATCTATCTGTATTGTTTTTCCTTCTCTTTACGTTATGTAACCTACACCGTACGCCATTTGTGCGGGAATAAAAAATTTTCTGGTGTGCAAATAATGATTGATATGTCTCGTCGGTGAGAGCCGGACAAGCCTTACATGTTTCCGCCGAAATAACCGGTGCGTGCACTCAAACCGTGACATAGCAAGCACAAGTGACATTAATGACACCACTGCAAGCGAACCTGCCCCGACGGCGGTTCGGCGTCCTGTGTAGATGGCGCATGTTTGCGGCGCCGGCCTTGCTAAGAAGCATGCAATACAATAGGTGGCCGGTAAAAAGCGCAAAGGTTCATGGGTACATTGTTTCTCCCGCGGAGTGTCGCCACTTCCGTTTAGGGAGCTCTCCTGGCCTCCCGTACGCCGTCGGCTTTTACGCGCGTGTGTGCTTGTTGATCGGTTTCCACCGTAGGAAAAAACGCGCATGCATCGGTAATTTCATAAATAACGATTTACCCTACTGGGGGTTTATCTGACAGGTAAGCACCCTGTGACAAATAATAAAATTCCCCGCATTTCCCCGAGGGGAAGAATGTGAAAGTGGGAATGCACGAGTTGAATTTGCGTGGTTCGGTAATGTTCGCGATAGAGAGATCACACACACACACAACTACAAAGAAAGAAAGATGCATTTATTCACAGACACCTATTTGTGTTGTCGTTGTACTTGATTGCTAGAGCGGATCTCAGCTTTGAAATTTCGTGTCAGTACTCCTTTAAGCGGGTGCATTAGCCCTTCTCACGCCCGATTCCTGGCCAATCCCCCACGTGGGTATGTGCCATGTCAGCGGCCAGGCAGCGCGCGCCCATCTCCCCCCGTTGCCAAGGAAGACGAGGAGATTCCTGGCCAATCCCCCGCGTGGGTATGCTATGCGGACATCGCCGGTGGACGCAGGTTCAGGGTCGCTTAAGAAGTGCATTGCACTTAAAAGAGGAGGAGGAGGAGGAGGAGGAGGACACTAAATTGTAGGGAAGGCTATAGGCTCGTTCGGAGAGAACAGGGAGATAAGGAGGGAGTGGCGGCTCCGTGGTGGCTTAAAGGCTGTGGTGGCTGGATGTGTGCCCCGTGGAGGGTGGTGGGCCGGGAGGGTGGGATGAGTTGCCATGCGGAGCAGGCTCGCAGCTCTAGACAGCTGGCGCAAGACCGCTATCTGTGGAGAGTTGTGCAATCAGTGCCGACGTCCCTACTCTGTCCTAATGCAAATATATATCCTGGCTAGCGCCACACCTCGCACATCTCTCCTTACAGCTGACACGCTCGTCCACAGAGCGAGTCGGCGACCACAGCCATACTCCCTTGAATTTCAAGCATTGTCAAAAATGTGCCGCAGGTGTAAGTAGCAAGAGCTGTCGTGTGTTGAGGGGAATTTCATTCTGCGGCCTCTTGTAATACCACTTATGATGCGGTTGCTCCCTCGGCGACGACTACAGCAGTGCTAACTTGTTTAACCGCGTCGCATTCATCGGAAGTAATAGTTTACATGCCTTATTTTTTCAAAGAAAGTCTACGCCTACGTAACTAGTCCTAAGCTAGTACTATGAAGCACAGCGCTTTGCGACTGGATGCGCTAATCAGCGGTTATTAACGCCAATTGATTGGCGCTTTACTTTAATTGTTTCGGAATGTTAGTGCGAGCGCACGCACGCACACATGCACACGCACACACTGATGCGCACGCACACACATCTGTGCTTGGAAAACCAAAAATAAGCGACCTCACGCGGTATACGCACCAATAACGGCCTCCAAAAGCTCCATAAATGTTCCAGCATTTGAAATTTTATCTACCGCGTCCGAGAAATGGTGCCGAAAAAATCGCGCCATCTCCACGAAGTGAATGATGATGAGAGGGGCGAAGCTAAAATGCTTATCGGTAAAACCGTGAAACATTCGCCCACACATCACATAAAGACTTGACACGTCAAGCTTTCCACCGCTCCGTTGACAAGCCCGTCGACGACGTCGATGTCTGTGGTGATTATGTAGGGCTTGTTTGGGACGATGAGAATCTCCATGGGTAAGTTGGAGAATTCGGTGGCCATCGCCTTGGCCATCGCCTTCTGCAGAACGTCTTGTGTCGCGTACCCCCGGTACGTGTCTTCAGCTCGCAGGCGACGAACGACAACCTCTTCTTCCTCTCGTCCTTGTTTGGTAGCAACGAACGCGTTGAACGCTTTTGACCTCTTCGGCCAATCTTTGGTTGGCCAATCTCTAGGGGGATCCTGCCATAGTCATCATCATTCCGCCGTGTATGGCAGCAACGCGGGACGGGAAAGGGCCCGAGCAAGAGTCTTGAGCTCGCAGGCGACGAACGACAACCTATTCTTCCCCTCCTCCATGTTGGGTAGCAACGAACGCGTTGAACGTTATGACCTCTTCGGCCAATCTTTGGTTGGCCAATCCCAAGGGGGATCCTGTCACAATCATCATCAATGTGCCGTGTACAATGTGCCGTGTACGGCCGGGACAGGGCCCGAGCAAGAGGAGCTTCGCCCCTAAAAGGTCGATGCAGAAGCGAAGCACGCATCGAGACGGAGAGGGACCCAGCGGCGCCATGTTTGACTGGAACGGGGGAGGATTCCGCTGTAGCGGTGGCCATTCGGTTCTCCTCGCAGCTGCAGCGGCAGACGAGCCCAGCCCGGCCCTGGCGGCGACAATCGCTGCGCGGCCTGAGGGACGTGCCGGAGAAACCAGCGAGCCGCCGGCAGCTACGCGGACGCCCTGCGGGAAAAGCCACGCAGGCGTTCCGCGGGGGAAGGGACGGACACCACTGGGGAGAAGCGGCAAGATGGCCAGGACCTGGGGGAAGGAGCCGAACTGTTCCGGGGCCTGGTTTGCTGCGTCAGGCAAGCCACGCAGAGCTGCACAGTAGCCGAGGGGGCCAGCACGCCGGACCTGAAGCTGCTGCAGCTGCGGGCGATGCGCAACCGAGCGGAGAGGAAGGCCCAGCGCTCGTGGGAGCAAGAGGACTAGACGGCCTACCGGCGAGTGGACGCGGCTTGCCGCCGACACGCCAACCGCCTGAGAGGGCAATGCTGGGGCGAGCTATGCGTCAGCTCGGAGGCCGACCTACGCAGTAGCCGCCTCTGGGGCATCTTCAACGCTATCCTGAAGCCCCAGAGAAACCGCAACCCCCTGGCTGCCATGGCCATCCATCCGCAAGCAGGCCAGCTTTGCGGAGCTGGCCGACCTATTCGCTGCAGACTTCCTGCCGCCACACCAGGCGGAACCAGGGCCCTCTGCTGCTGTTGCTGGGATGGGGGAGGTGCACCACCCCCTCAACAACGCCCCCATCACGGAGGCTGAGCACCGCAGTGCCCTCCGCAGCTGCAAGCGTACGTCGGCGCCAGGATCGGACGGCCTCACCTACCAGATGATGCGCAATCTGGATGAGGTGGGGTTCGGCCGGCTCCTGGCCACCTACAACGTCATAAGGGACACGGGCCGGCTGCCACCTGAGTGGCTGCTAGCTATCTTACGGGCCATCCCAAAGCCAGGCAAGAGCCTTGTGGCAGTCACGGCGTACCGGCCCGTGGACCTCACATACTGCGGCTGCAAGCTGCTCGAACGGGTGGCGCTGCGGAGGATGAAGGCGCCTTCGGACAACATGCAGCATCATGCCATCTCTCTGGCCATGGAGGAGGTTGGCATTGTGGGCAAGCTGCGGGGCTTCGTCGAGGCGTTTCTGACGGACCGCACGGCGCAGGTGCAGGTGAGGGACGCCCTGTCGGCCCCCCGGCCGGTGAAGTGATCACCCCACAGGGCTCCGTCATCAGCCCTTTCCTTTTCAACAAGGTGATGGCAGCCCTGTCAGGCTACCTGCCCAGACGAGGGGGCCACCTGAGTGTACATTTCGGTGTACGCCGACGACATCGCCCTGTGGGTGCTGGGGCCCAAGGGTCAGGCGCGAGCCGTACGGCAACTGCAGGCGGCCATGGATCAAGTCCTGGCCAAGCTGGCGGGCGTCGGTCTACAGCTGTCGGCGACAAAGACCGACGCCATGCTGGTGCATCCGGACGCCGCCGCCCGTGGATGGACCCGGCGCCCGACCATCGATGGCGAGGAGCTCCAGTGGAGGACCATGGTGCGCTACCTGGGCTTTACCCTGGACCACCGGCTGAACTTCCGGCAGGCAGCCAAGGAGATCAGAGCCAGGGCGCAGCTGGCCACCATGGCAATGCACAAGATGGTGGCCTGGGACAGCGGCTGCTCACAGCTGGACGGCTCTCCGGCTGTACAGTGCCTCCGCTGTGGGTCTCCTCATGTATGCGCTGCCGCTGGTGAGCGTGCCGAAACCAACCTGGCGTCAGCTGAAAAAAAGAGATCACCGCAATGGGGTCACCGCTTGCCTCGGCCTGCCGCAGAGATCGCCGTGAGAGAAGACGCTGGCCGGGGCGGGGCGTGGACACTAGAGATGACGTCTGACAAGCGGGCGCTTGGCCAAATTGACTGGCTACGGCGCGCCAAGGGGGGCGGCCCGCTGCTGCAGCGACTGAGATGCCACCACCACTCATACTTAAAACTGCGCATTCGGACGGGACAAGGAAAAGAAGACACAGGACGGGCGCAGACTCAAACTACTTTATTGAAAAATGGAGCATGCTAATATACCCACACCAGCACATGCGTACACATGTCCTCTCTTCGCACAATCCAGTGGTCCCTAGGAAAAATAATGTCCTCCGATGTAGCATGGGGCACTCCTAACTTCTGGAGATCACGAAAAAAGTTCGCCCGCTCAGGGTTGGTTTTGGTGTGGTGACATTGTGTGTCTGTTATTTTAGGACTAAGTGAGGTGTGATGACTTTGAGAGTTTTGATATGGTATTGGGTACGATTAGGCGGAGCAATTGCCGGCAGCTATGCAAGGCTAAGTCCGCCTTATTCAACAATACTTACTTACTACATGTCACCACCTTTATCACATGATATAACGGTTTAGAAATTCATATTCATTTCCATACAAAGATATGGATGGTTCACTTACACACTGGTCACCATGCTTTCGAATGAAAAAGGCCTCGATTAATTCCCTTGCCACCTGTTCTCTGCTTTTGCTCAGCACCTTTGAGTCAAATCTGGCTCGCATGGCTTGCTTTCACAATCCATGCAATGGTGCGGGAGGTGGTATCCAGTTTTATTACGCATACTCAGCGGGTGTTCCCTTAAACGGTCGTAAGACAGCGGCCCGTTTGTCCAAAGTATACCCACCCGCATGTGAGCGGGATCACGTACACCACGCCGATTGCGCACTTCACGTATGGCGTCACATATCGTTTTAGGCAACCTGGTGTCTGTTCCATTCCTTTCAGGATCTTGGGCACAGGCTAGCCAACTTGTTAGGCGCAGAAAAAACGATCGGCACTTTGTGCCTGTTAGCCACATTTTTGAGCTTGTGTGCCACTCGATGGATGTATGGAACCACCACCGGTTTCTTGCGCCTAAGGCCGTATGTCCTTTGGGGTGTGTTCCCTTTCAACTTCTGAAGCAAGGACTCGGACACCGCTGTCACAACCATTAAGGGAAACCCAGCAGCAATCAATCGGGCAACCTGAGCATCGAAACTTTCCTTAATCTTGGGATGGCAGGATTTCGTTAGTGCTCCTTGAAAGCAAGAAGGAGCAACTGCCCTTTTTACTGTCTTCGAGTGCGCAGACAGGTAAGGCAACAACCCTTTTCGTCCCTTCGGTTTATAAACCAAACACACATGGTCTGATAAAAGCGTGATGTTAATGTCTAAAAACTGCAAGCAGTCATGGTTAGGCAACTCATGAGTGAAAGACAGGCATTTCCCCAATCGTTGGAACTTGTCTAAAATCTGGTTAACAGCGTCAGGGTAAGTTAAAGCAGGTAAAACCTTTAAAAAATTGAAAAATCATCAACATATCTAAAAACTTTAACTTAACCAGATTTTAGACAAGTTCAACCGATTGGGGAAAGGCCTTTCTTTCACTCATGAGTTGCCTAACCATGACTTAACCATGACTTAACGCATGTGCTCGCGTTAGCGGCGAGTTTCTTAAGATGAATGGGTGACCACATGCAGTGAAGGCGACAAGCGACGCCGAAAACGTCACTCCAAAGGTACAACAGCAGAGTACTGGGTGACAGCGACAAGCGAAAAAAAAAATTAATACACTGCCGCAAATGCCCTCTTCGTCGTCACTCGTCGCCAGTCGTTACAGTTCACTGTATCGCCGCTGCCGCTTGCTTGTGGGCTGCTTCTGGCCGGCAAAAAGCGAGCGAGGGTCCCAGCGGCTTGCTATACCGCATCATACCGCTTGCCGCCACCGCCCCCACTACAGCCGCTAAATTAGCTACGCTAGCCCACACTATTCGTTTTCTGCACACATTCAGTTACGATTTTGGCTTCGCTCGTCGCCGCCGCTGCGTATACTTGCCCCTTGAAGCATGCACTGCCTTGGGCAGGCGCAATAAGGCAACATACATAGCTACTCGACAAGCCAGTATTTATTTGCCATTTAAGCATTCATGCAATTTCATAATGCTTTGCGCGGCGGCTTGAAGACTTACTTATTGCGGGTAATAGGCGTTCGCCTCAGTTTATTATATCTGCTTGGACCAAACAAATAAATATGATGCGATTACATGATTCATGCATCTCTATGGTTGCATATCTGCTTCGCCTGCCAAAACGCGTAAGACAATATAAACAATTTTTTCCAGCTAACATATTACAAAAATCGAAGAAACTCCTACCCAATTTAGAGTATGTAATAATTTGAACAATATATCCGGACGGCCTGCCTGTGATCTGGCGGCGTGAGCCAAAGTCAAGACTTCTGCGTTTTTTCCCCTTTGTAACCCCCAAATTTGTTTTCCAACTTAAGACCTCAAACACAGTGTCTTATACACAGTAAAATTTGTTAACAGCGACACTTTTGGAAGCAACTTTTTAAACAAAAACTCAATTTGCGTAGCCACAAAGTCGTTGCCGGCCATGCCACGCCGAACTTCCGGCCGAACTACACACTATGGCGGCACTCATGAATGAGTAGAGCGCTTCCGCCGAATCACGTTGACGCTAGCGCCAGATTCCACTGGTGAGTTAATGAGAAACTCCATGGTGCTCGAGTATATTGTGCTGTAGTAAAAACTTTTATTGCTCCAAATGCCAAAGCAGTTAATGTACTGACACTTGGTTTTATGAAGTCTTTGCATTCCTAATTTAAGTACTGAAATTCGCTAACAATTTTATTACTAAAACGATTTATTAAAGTTCATTTAGCCATAGTGTTTTTGACTTTTATGTGTGGGGCTTTTTTCTTTGCTTTTTCAGGCAGATGTTCCCCCGACTCCATGCCTGCGGGCCGTGAACGGGGAAGTTAGCATCCACATTGAGGGCCAGCGTGACTTGACTGCATTATCTTTACTGTGAGGACTGTGTAGTTTGTTTGCGTCGTTCTGAGTTTTCAACCATCAATATTCCAAGAAGGCACACAAAGTTCTAACGTTTGTGGAACATGCCTTTTTGGGCCTTGCCAGCACCAAACCACGTGTGAAGGCTTTAGAATTCATAAACTTTTACCGCATCAATATCACTCACTAATATTTTAGTTGTTTTCAGTCCTGTAATCATTGGAATGTTGTCAAAAAGAATTGTGTATTATGTTTGACTTTTTTTTTACTAAACAGGGGATATTTGACGGGCCATTCTGTCTGCTGATAATACAAATAGCTATAATGAAGCAATAATATTAAATAACTAACTTTAAACAATTCTCTAAATAATGTTGGCAACTGGTGCCAAATGGATCAATTAAAAATTATCCGAAAAAAAAATTTCATGGATTTTTGTTCTCTATAAAGAAGCTGTCGAAATACCACCCATTCTGTTCTCCATCCTTGCGATTCACCCGTCAGACTCGGTCACCTGTCTTGGCGCATTTGTGTCTTGATCAAAACGCACGTGTATTTTCCGCACCATATTTTTCGTTCTTTATAGTACTCATTTATCCATAGCCATCTCATTGCTGTCTGTCACCTACATCATTTATCTCTTGGGCCTTTACCACCGACAAAATCAAGCACTGTGCATGAATACTCAAATTCCATTTAGAGCCCCTGTCTTACACTTATCGTGACCTTCACATTCCGCCATTAGTACATGAGTTTGAACTCCGGAAGTAAGCACGGTGGTATTTCACTTTCGGAGTAGAACCTTCAGATTAGTTGCGTTAGTGTGTATGAACCACTAGATTAATAGAAACTGCACCTGCTTTTCACATCACTCTAACCTATTACTGCCTTAAGTGAAAACCAGCTAGGGGAAACATACAGCTTATTCCTCAGCAATCGCCTTGTGGAGCTCGTCACCTTTCAACATCAAATCGTTACGCAGACCTCGCTCATTTCCCCACCAATTGAAAAAAACTTTCTCGTAAACCACTGCAACCATTTTTTTTTTCCACTTCGTGTACTGAGTATTGATGCGTACTGATAAGTTCTGTTAAGTACTGACACGTTCTCGATCCGCTAGTATTGTATAATGTTTTCACTTACCATGCGGTTGTGTTTGTGCCTATCTTTGTTTTTTGCGTAATTCCAGTTCTTGTAATATTGTTTCTACGTTTTGTTCAACTAGAATTGTATTGCTGTCCTTCATTGCTAGCTAGCCTGTTATTTAGCCATGTACCATTTGTGCTTTCTTATAGGAGTTGTGTACACCATGTACCCTGTAAACTTTATGCGTTGCGCTCTGTGTTCCTTACTCCCCTTGTTTTGTTTTTACCTTTGCTGGTTGGCGATATGACGGCCAACCTCCTGTGAAGGGATTACGATACAAAGAAAGGTCGCGGCTGTGCGTGCTGGGACGGTTCGTTGGCCCCGAAGAGCCTTGAACCCGAAAATTCGTCAGCGCGACGGTGGCGACAGCGAGATGTCAAGTTCGGCTGGCGGTAGTTTCGTACGCATTGGCATACACGCTTGCGTGTTCGTTCGGAACTTCAACCGTTTACTCCACCGTTCTTTGTCGTAAAAAGAATGTGCAGTATGTTTCACGGGCATTTAGCTCGCTATGCAAACTGTAAGCCCTGCCTAACATGCGTTTGCTTTTGCCGGCCTCCGCCAATCGCAGAGCATTCTCGAGTGACATCATAGGTTCTGTTGCGGAAAATGAGCTGGTGGGTCGCATGGTCATTTCCTTTTTTCCTAATTATGTAGCTTATTTGAGCGAAGTTTGCGTTATAAGTGGTGTCTTTATGGTTCTAACGAGGCAATCTTTCAAATGAACCAAACTTGTGTTTTCTCTTCATGGCTCCTTTAACAGCGTCAGGGTAAGTTAAAGCAGGTAAAACCTTTACAAAATTAAAAAATCATGAACATATCTAAAAACTTTAACTTAACCAGATTTTAGACAAGTTCCGACGATTGGGGAAAGGCCTTTCTTTCACTCATGAGTTGCCTAACCACGACTTAACCATGACTTAACGCATGTGCTCGCGTTAGCGGCGAGTTTTTTAAGATGAATGGGTGACCACATGCAGTGAAGGCGACAAGCGACGCCGAAAACGTAACTCCAAAGGTACAACAGCAGAGTACTGGGTGACAGCGACAACCGAAAAAAAAAATTAATACACTGCCGCAAATGCCCTCTGTCGTCGTCACTCGTCGCCAGTCGTTACAGTTCACTGTATCACCGCTTCCGCTTGCTTGTGGGCTGCTTCTGGCCGGCAAAAAGCGAGCGAGGGTCCCAGAGGCTTGTTATACCGCTTCATACCGCTTGCCGCCACCGCCCCCACTACAGCCACTAAATTAGCTACGCTAGCCCACACTACTCGTTTTCTGCACACATTCAGTTACGATTTTGGCGTCGCTCGTCGCCGCCGCTGCGTATACTTAGCCCCTTGAAGCATGCACTGCCTTGGGCAGGCGCAATAAGGCAACATACATAGCTACTCGACAAGCCAGTATTTATTTGCCATTTAAAGCATTCATGCAATTTCATAATGCTTTGCGCGCGTGCTTGAAGACTTACTTGCGGTAATAGGCTTAGCCTCTAAGTTATTTATATCTGCTTGGACAAAACAATCAAATATGATGCGATTACATGATTCATGCATCTCTATGTTGCATCTGCTTCGCCTGCCAAAACGCGGTAAGACCAATATAAACAATTTTTTCCAGCTAAATATTACAAAAAATCGAAGAAAACTTCACCCAATTTAGAGTATGTAATAATTTGAAAATATATCCGGACGGCCTGCTGTATCTGGCGGCGTGAGCCAAAGTCAAGACTTCTGCGTTTTTTCCCCTTTGTAACCCCTTAAATTGTTTTTCCAACTTAAGACCTCAAACACAGTGTCTTACACAATAAATTTGTTAAACAGCGACGCTTTTGGAAGCAATTTTAAACAAAAAACTCAATTTTGCGTAGCCACAAAGTCGTGCCGGCCATGCCCACGCGAACTTCCCGGCCGAACTACACACTATGGCGGCACTCATGGGTGAGTAGGGCGCCATCTTTCCTCCATGTAGAGCGCTTTCGCCGAATCACGTTGACGCTAGCGCCAGATTCCACTGGTGAGTTAATGAGAAACTCTATGGTGCTCGAGTATATTGTGCTGTAGTAAAAACTTTTATTGGCTCCAAATGCCAAAGCAGTAATGTACTGACACTTGGTTTTATGACGTCTTTGCATTCCTGATTTAAGTACTGAAATTCGCTAACAATTTTATTACTAAAACGATTTATTAAGTTCATTTAGCCATAGTGTTTTTGACTTTTATGTGTGGGGCTTTTTTCTTTGCTTTTTCAGGCGATGTTCCCCCGACTCCATGCCTGCGGCCGTGAACGGGGAAGTTAGCATCCACATTGAGGGCCAGCGTGACTTGACTGCATCTTTACTGTGAGGACTGTGTAGTTTGTTTGCGTCGTTCCGAGTTTTCAACCATCAATATCCCAAGAAGGCACACAAAGTTCTAAAGTTTGTGAACATGCCTTTTTGGGCCTTGCCAGCACCAAACCACGTGGGAAGGCTTTAGAATTCATTAACTTTTACCGCATCAATATCACTCACTAATATTTTAGTTTTCAATCCTGTAATCATTGGAATGTTGTCAAAAAGAAGTGTTGTATATGTTTGATCTTTTTTTTTACTAAACAGGGGATATTTGACGGGCCATTCTGTCTGCTGATAATACACATATCTATAATGAAGCAATAATATTAACAAAATAACTAACTTTAAACAACTCTCTAAATAATGTTGGCAACTGGTGCCAAATGGATCAATTAAAAATTATCCGAAAAAAAATATTTCGCGGCTTTTTGTTCTCAATAAAGAAGCTGTCGCAATACCACCCATTCTGTTCTCTATCCTTGCAATTCACCCGTCAGACTCGGTCATCTTTCTTGGCGCATTTGTGTCTTGATCAAAACGCACTCGTATTTTCCGCACCATATTTTTTGTTCTTTATATTATTTATCCATAGCCATCTCATTGCTGTCTGTCACCTACATCATTTATCTCTTGGGCCTTTACCACCGACAAAATCTTAAGCACTGTGCATGAATACTCAAAGTCCATTTAGAGCCCCTGTCTTACACTTATCGTGACCTTCACATTCCGCCATAAGTACATGAGTTTGAACTCCGAAAGTAAGCACGGTGGTATTTCACTTTCGGAGTAGAACCTTCAGATTAGTTGCGTTAGTGTGTATGAACCACTAGATTAATAGAAACTGCACCCGTTTTCACATCACTCCTCTAACCTATTACTGCCTTAAGTGAAAACCAGCTAGGGAAACATACAGCTTATTCCTCAGCAATCGCCTTGTGGAGCTCGTCACCTTTCAACATCAAATCGTTACGCAGACCTCGCTCATTTCCTTACCAATTGAAAAAACTTTCTCGTAAACCACTGCAACCATTTTTTTCCACTTCGTGTACTGAGTATTGATGCGTACTGATAAGTTCTGTTAAGTACTGACACGTTCTCGATCCGCTAGTATTGTATAATGTTTTCACTTACCATGCGGTTGTGTTTGTGCCTATCTTTGTTTTTTGCGTAATTCCAGTTCTTGTAATATTGTTTCTACGTTTTGTTCAACTAGAATTGTATTGCTGTCCTTCATTGCTAGCTAGCCTGTTATTTAGCCATGTACCATTTGTGCTTTCTTATAGGAGTTGTGTACACCATGTACCCTGTAAACTTTATGCGACAGTTCGTTTCAAATAGACCTGAAACCGAGAAAAAGCATGTACAATCCATACTCCCGCAGGGAAATAGAAATTCTCCCTTGCGGCCTTGAAAAAAACTTTTCGGAAGGCCTACAAAACTCCCCAAGCTTTCGTAAAACTCCATTGAAAAGAAATAAACGCTTCCCTTGAACCTCCTAAAAACGCCCCTAAAATAACATAAGTACAGCCGGTAAAACGCTTGTCTATAACAGCGATTTCAACTTCAAACAGCTACATCCGAAAACTGTCGAAACATACTCGTTCCAAACATGTCGGAGGCAAAAGCGAAGGGCTAAGACTTCAGAATTCCGCAGTAGTTTTATACAAATCCCGCTCCGGCGGGGCAGGATAGGGCTGAGAGTACGAACTCTGTGTTATAGAGAAGCCTTTTACCGGCTGTACTTCCCAAGGGAGCCATAATAGACTACTATTCAACCGCCTAAAAATTCCATAGACATCACTTAAAAACGCCCTCGTATAAGTAAAAAATTCTCCATTTTGATCTCTTTAATTTTCCCAAACGTTTTTTAGCACTACCTATATACCACCTTTCTTTCGCCTAAAAACACCCTGTTGTGAGGAGTTAAACAAAAACTTCCTGTTCCGTGCAATAAAAAAAACTCCTACAAGGAAGACCACTAGAGGACAGGTGATTTAGAACCTCTAGGGAGTATATATTTTTAAAAGTGTACAATACAATATGAAACGATACAATATGATACAATACAATATGATACGGTAGGATACAATACAATACGATACGATACGATACGATACGATACAATACAATACGATACGATAGTACGGTATAGCACGGTATACTGTCGGCGGCCGCCAACCACACAAACACGTTACAGCCACAGCGCAACTGGTGGGTCACCACTGCTTCTCGACCGCAGCCGGGATGGCATTGATGTCCTTGGGCTCAGTAGCACAGCCGTGCAGCCACCGCGGCGGGTGTGCGGTCGCCTACGAGAGAGGGAGAGAGAGACGGAAATGACGAACTTGCTGTCGAACTAGGCGAACTAGGCCTGTGGCGAACTAGGCCTGTGGGTTGCAGGTACGCGATCAGAGCTTTTGTAGATCGTTAAGCACGTTGGGAACATTCCCACGGACCTTAGACGTCCTTCAGTTGAGTGTTCGTGGAAAGAGGCAGCGAGGGACACTTTTCGGGCACTAAATCGAGCACATTCACAGAGCAGCTGCTGCAGGTTTTCTGCACATCGCACTGTGGGCACAGTGGCGACGAAGTCCGTTTCATCTTAAAACGAGGAAGTTGTGCGTGTATGGGACATTCAACCGCGTGCGGTGTAGAATTACTTCTTCCCGCTTGCAGAGTCCAGGAGCCTAATTGTCTCTGAAAAGAGAGGCCGTCGTTTTGAAACGACGTGGTAGCGCTATGCAAATGCGTGTTTCTCTGGTTGGGGCGCCGCTTTGAGGGCCGGAGAGGAAGCGCAAAAAACCTCTTTGAAGTTCGAGAAGCACAGAGCAAAATATGTTTTGAGATGAGTTTGAGAGCAATGGATCAACGAAGGTGGGCAGCTAAGGTTTTTAGGTACCTATACTTGAAAGCTTGGGCACGCAGTGGTTAAGGAAGACCAGAAGGCTAACGATGAAATATGGAAAGAGTGGAGAATCCAAAACAGCCAAGGTAACCAAAAAAGAGGCAAGGCAGATAGAAAGGAATAAATGGAGAGAAAAAATGGAAGCTAAAACGCCGTTAGAGATGTACAGGGCTGAGGACATCAGAGAGGAAAATTTCTACGATAATTCCCAGGGCAGTGCTTTGCTTTTTGAGGCTAGCGCAGGTTGCTTGCGAACTAAGAACTTTGTGGGGAAGTATTCACAAAATGATTGGGTATGCGTGGTCTGCGGAAAAGAAACAAACTGTGCGGCACATGGTGTTAGTATGTGAGGGTATCGATCCAAATCTACATGAGGGAAATATTGGACTTCCAGGATTTAAAGATAGCGCGCATGAAGTTAACTTCAAGGCTGTCGAGGGGACAAAAAAAGAGATTAGAATGCTGGTGGAGGACAAGCAGAGACGGGAACATTGCTTAGGTGCAGTTAGCCCCTGTAACAGGTAAAGTATTTTGTGACTAGTGAGCTTTTTGTGCCTGCCCTAAGCAGCGCTAGTATTAAACCAAGAGTATTAAACATAGCTATATTAGTCGTTTTTGGTAAGATGACATGTCATCACCCCTCTACAAAGGGGAAACCAATGGCGATCATCAATCACCATCATCAGCTATGTTTTAATGCTGACTATAAGCCTAGTACTCACCTGTAAGCCTACAACTCGCTTTCTGCGCTCCTTTACCTACTCTTACATACCTCACACTCCCCAAGCGAAAAGTTTTCTTTACAGTGAAGGGGACAATGGGCTAATAAGATGGGGCGAATTAGAAGTACAGGAGATATCTCGATAAACGAAAATCACTTAAACGGAATAGCCGCTTAAACGGAACAGTGGACTGTAAGTTGGTTGGTTTTGTATTCAGATAACGTAAAAAAAAACTCTCGGTAATCCGAACTAAAATTTCCGTGTCCCCGTGTAAACGGAACCAGAAATGGAAATTCTTATGAAACCCAGTCGCACGAGAAGTATCTCTTTGCGGTTCCGGCTGTTTCGTGTTTTTTTCTTCCTCCATGGTTTTTTTTAGCCTTGTTGGTCTCCTAAACCTCGTCTCGTTAGTGGTAAGCCGTGTTAGCGCAGCGAATGCAACATCGCTGTTCTTGTTTCAGTCGTTCGGTCTCGATTCAAGACGCCGAGGTGTCAGGGCTCAGCTTCTGCCACCTCGTTCGTGCCAATCGTGGGGCTATTCGCGCTTCATTACCGCGTTGCCGTCTTCTAAATTCTGTGGCATCGTAAGCACTCGCGAAGTTGAGGCCTTTAGACTCCGTGAAGATGCAGTTGCAAGGACTCAACAACAACAAAAAAATTGTGCATTTTGTAGTGCACAGCGACTTATTGTTGCCAAATCAGCTTTGTGAATGCTATGCCTAAACCTCTTGTAGGTTTCTTGCTTTCTGAAAAACTATCAGCTACATTGACCTTCGAGTGCTTTGATTTTCGTGAAATGGTAAGCATGTACGCACAAAAATATGCACTTTCACACATCTATCTCAGTAAACGGAACTCCTATTAAACGAAACAAATTTTTTCGGTCCCTTGAAGTTCCGTTTATCGAGAGTGTACTGTATAAGTGCAGCCCTCACCTGTGCGCACACTGAATGTTCACAGTATGTTCGGAATGTTCAGTGGAGTGATGAAGTGATCAAATTGGAACCGGACGAAATAATTACCACCGTAAGGAAACGTCTTAGACTAATCAGGTTAGGAGACATCAATTTAATTGTAGTGAAGTTTTAGAAAAAGGAAAGGCCACACAAATGTCAGTATTGTGAGTACTGTGTATTGGTTGTAATTTTGTGGGGCGCGTGTGCGCGTTCAGACGTACGAGCTGAACGTGAAACTGAGCCTGCATTTGGACAGCAAAGATCACACCATCGAGCGGACAAGCTAGGTCGAGTGATGTGCGCGCTGACTTCCACAGTGGCCATACCGCAACCTCTTGCCTGCCCGCTTCGCATGGCCGCCGCCATGGAGTCAAGCCCCGCGCCTTTGGTAACGACCGACAGAACGCGAGCCGCCGCCTGATGCCTGCTGTAAGGTGAAGCCAGTGTTCGGAGCTGCTTGTAAGACATCATTCGATTAAAATCCTGCTAACCATTCAGACTAGATTTTATTCCTGTAACAAGCCTGTTGAAATAATAGAAATGAAAACGTGCAGCGAAGGGGGCACCAGGGTTTGAACCGGGCACCACTCGATCTGCAGTCGAATGCTCTACCACCTAGCTATACCCCGGGCCCGGACGGGCACTGAAATTGTTTATAACACTATTGCAATGTACCCGTATGAGAGCTGAACGTGCATGCAAACAAAGCCTCTTCACCGGCAACCGCATTTCCGCGACAAACAACTGAAGCTCTCTCCCTCACTCCCTTCCTCTTTCGCTCCCCTCTCTCATTCAATTTGCAGCATCCGAACACACCTGTGATCAAATATTAGTCACCGCTGGCTTTCCTATCTTGTGCACAGAACACCGAACACGATCTCGGTGGTACAAAGGGGGACACTGTTCGGGCCACCTTTGGGGCTACGTTAGGGTAGACGTCTGGTAACGCGCCAAATTCAAACGACAGGCAAGCCGTGCATCATGATTTTTTCTCGTGCACCACAGGGCAGCGTTCTCAGCTCCCTCCTGTTCCAAATTTGCAATACTGGCTGACGACAAACTTGCCTTTAAAAACAAGTCACGATTGTATATTCCTATTAAAATGAGGTATATTCCTATTGTATATTCATATTAAAATGAGGTATAAAATAAATAGATGAGCGTTAATGCCTTTAGACGATGTCTTTCGGTTTGATTCCAACGATCGTCAGCGTTCTGCTTTACGTTTACTTTCTGAGTCCGTCTCCTACGTCGATAAACCCGTTGGAGCAATGGTGACCATTGTGTGTCCACGCCATGAACTGTCAGAAATGCTGCTGCGCTATAAAACCTCTTTGCAGCTTACTTAGTAAAGCCATTCGTTTGCAATGGAAAAGTAGTCCTGCCGGATCCCTCAACCGGCATTCCAAAGATTGCCGTCACCGATTAAACGGTAACACCGTTTGGAACGCACTGCATTCACTTTGCCATATCAGGTTCAGATCGACGAGGCTCCTTTGTGCATACAATTATTCAGAAATACCAGAGTCCTTCAATGCTTTGAAGGACTCTGGAAATACCAAGAATTCGGTGTGTTAAAAGTCGACTCGGCGGTCAAACGTGCCACAATTTTTTCCCAATACCCGCACTTATATAAGATGAAAAATTAGAGGCTTTTAATGCGTAAGCATTTTTAGGTGACCCCGTCGAGAGACATGTCTGACTGTCCCCAACGCGAGATTTATAGGTTGTGGCAGAGTCCTTCAATGTAAAGCATTGAATGACTCTGGTAGGGGCTAAATGGGTGTCACGCGTACTCGTTACTAAGTTGTGAGTGCCATCTTTTGCGGTGTTTGTCAGGCTCGCCTCAGGACTGTCCAAAATAAACCGCTTTTCAGCGCGTAGCGGAATAGGTGACCGGCAAAAGGTGCAAAGGCTCATGGGTACATTGTCTGCTCCCGCCTAGTTCCGCCACTTCAGGTCGAAGAGCTCTCCTGGCTTCCCGTACGCCGACGGCTTTCACGCACGCGTGTGCTTGTTGGTTATCTGTTTCTACCGAAGAAAAAAAAATTCTCACGCATCGCACATTCAATTAACAGCAACGAATAATCCTACTAGGGGCTTCTCTAAAAGGTAAGCACTCTTTGACAAATAACACGCACACACGCGCGTGAAAGCCGCCGGCGTACTGGAGGCCAGGCGAGATCTCGAACCGTAGGTTGCTGGAGCAGACGACGTACCCATGAGCCTTCGCGCTTTTTACCGGTCACCCATTAGGTCATTAGGGGCTTGGCATTTCTCGACTAAGGCTGCCCTAGCCCTGCCGAATCTTGTGCAATACGACTCTAAATGGTAGACACCCGGCACTACTTGCGCCCTGTAGAAGGTACACGTGGGTGCTGATTTGTGATCATGGCTCCATGCAAGATGTCTGGTATGCAGGGTGCATTTGCACTAACATATTAAACATACACACCTAATCTGTAGCGGCCCAAAGGGATTCAGACTGATAAAAGGAATTGAGGCCACTTATCAAAATTCGCTAACATATACTGGGATGGTGTGAAGATAATTGGAACACTAAAAAAAATTCCTGAGCGAACTGCCGCTCGGGTCGCGCTCAAACTTCACAGGAAGGTAGCATTTTGTGGTCTATTTTTTTTGACACCTGGAACAACGACGGTACGTACCTGTTCATTCTGAAAATAAATAACGGTTTTCGCCTATGGGAAAATGGCGGCCGATTTGGACGAGCGAGCATGCGCAAGCTGATCTTGGAACGACGGCGCTATCTGGGGTGTTCAAAGCGAAACGCAAGTTTGGGATTCACGGTAGGAAGGAGCCAAATGGTGCAGCAGACGATCATAATATGCACATAGGAAGGAGCCAACTGAGCTAGCAGACGATCAGAAAACTCGCTTTCACATTTTATGATCGTCTGCTTCCGAGACTTCCTGTTCGCGAACTTAGCAGCTCTCCTGACCAATGCCGTTTCTCAGCGTAAGCATTTAAATTCGCGTCGGTTCACCTTGACGTACCGAGAAAGTGAGGAGTTCTGTGTGTCTCTGCTGCGGTGTCGCTAGAGCTAGTGGGTGTACGCTCTCCATTGCCACGTGGACGGGATAAAAACAGGCAAGAGCACTTGAAGACAGTCTTCTATCAAGTTGCGCACTCAAATGAATGATTTTTTTTGTCTTTTTCTTCCATTGTAAGCGTACTTCATGTACCGTTTTGAAGCAAGATATTTGCATGCACCTGGGTGTTGTTTGTTGATTCTTTTTTGGGAGGGCTTTGGATTGTATTGGATTGGATTTGGATTGGATTGGATTGAATTGGATTGCATTGGATTAGATTGCAAATCCAATCCATTTGGGGTACGGGTGTGTAGAGAATTGGGTCTACACATTTGCAGTCTGTGCATTCCAGAGCAGTGACGTCACAGCCGCGGAAGACGCACTGGCGCCGGCGCGTGCCCAGCTGTGCGCCTCCGTTGCGCAGTAGCCAAGTCTGACGCGCACCGGAGGCGCTTGATAGCATGTTTCACTTGGCTCCTGGAGAGCAGTGCTGCACATGCGCGAGGAGCAGTGACTGGACTGTACTGGGCTAGATTGCATTGCATTAGATTGGATTGGATTGGAAAACGTTTTAGCAGCAGTAAGCATGATAATCAGCTAATCCTACACAACCAGGAAACCTCAGATTAATCAGCTGAACCTTAGCTCACGCTACGTATGTCCTGGCATTGCCGAGCTAAGCCACTGCAATTTTTTTTCTACTTTCATTGCTCCGACAAATTGCCAAATGCCAAGCAGCGTTCACAGCAGAATTTGGACTGTTGCAAACATTTAAAAAATTTTTCACAGCAACAATAGACCCTTTTTTCGCCCAAGTGGCGCCGAACCTGCGAGTTCGCAGGCGAAATTCGCGCAATGTAGAACCGGCTTAAGGCGTTCAATGCAAGGGACTCGTGAGAATACACGTCCACAGCACTTGGCGAACCGGCACAAGCAATCGTTAACCTTGCAGACGGCACGTTTCTTCAACAACAAAAGCTCAACATGCCTACAAAGACAACTGTGTGTGCTTCAAAAGACGTGAATCGAGAGTCCGATTCGCCCTTCCTGGTAACATCTACGTCAATTCAATGCTACATGTTTGGATGGCTTTTCAGGTGACCGAATTTGCGCTCGGCCGGTCAGGTCACATGCAATATGCAGCATACAGAGACCAGTCAAACCTCTCAGCGGCGACCAAGATTTTGTCGCGCTTGTTTTTTGAGAACACTACCAAACGTGAATGCCAATGCCTGGTAGGCTTCTGAAACTGTGTGGCGAAGAACCCAGTTGCGCTAAGGAGAGGCGTATTATGCCATCCAAGTCAAACGCGACTCGATGCGCCACACTACAGCAGACACCATGAAGAATCAGAGAAGCTTTCTACTTTACCGGAGCCGGCGAGGCCGCTCCTTCGCTGGTGTCAGTGGCAGACTTTTTTGCAGACGACCTCGTAGATAACCCGCTCCGTCGATGAGACCACGTCGTCGCCCATGGGTTGCTGGTACTGCCTGGCGAGTTCTCGCATCTGCTGGGTCAACTGCGCCGTCAGGGGTGCGGGCGGTAGCTGCTGGTAACGTGGGGCCCGCACCTCCTCCTGCGACCTCGGGCCCGGGCGCCACTGCAAGTCGTAGCCCGAAACCGTCGCGGGTGGTGCGATGCTCTCGCCCAAGTTGACGACCACAGTGGTAGGTGGCAGGATGATAGGCCTGTGCGACGGCTGCCTCGAAACAGCCACAATCGATGCCGCCTTCTCTCGATCCAGCAGCTCCAAGTGATCCAAACGATCCAACCGGATATAAGCTCTCCATCCGATCGTAGGGCGGAGCAGCTTCCAGGCGCTGAGTAGGAGGGCCAACGGATTCCTCGAAGTAAAGCGATTGCTTGCTCTGGCGCTCTCGACGGGCCAGGGGCCGCTCTTCGTAGTAGTCATCGTAGGCCGGGCGGGAGCTCACGTGAACTGGTGGTACGTCCACGTAGTAGGATTCCGTCCGCTGTGCTCCGCCTTCACTACCACCGGGCTCACGCGAGATGATGGTTCCGGAAGGCGTCCTTTGAAACACCTGAACCTCGACGTAGTTGCGGTTCTCATCCGCGTCCTCGTAATCGTCGTTGTAAACCCGTTCCGCAAAAACTGGACCCTGTGAGGCCATTGCCTTGAGCATGCTCTCCGATGGAGCAGGCGCCTTGTATGGACCCATCTTGGCTTTCTTTTGGGCTTCAACAGAGCCCTCAGACTTCTCAGCGTTTAACTTCGAGGACTGGACGGAATCCTTGTCGAGCGAGGGTGACGCCGTGCCGGAACTCTTCGCGGAAGTCTTGGAGGAGCCTTTGGTAGACGCCCTACCGGAGCCTTTGCTCTTCGGGCTCTTCTCCTTGGGACTTTTCACCTTAGGACTCTTCTCCGGGGGGCTCTTGTCCTTCGGAGTCTTGTCGTTGGGAGTATTGTCCTTGGGAGGCTTAGAACTCTTGTCCTCGTCCTTTTTGTTCTTTTTGTCCTTCTTGCTCTTTTCTTGCTTTTTATCGTTCTCTTCCTCCGGGCATGGCTATGGCCTTGTATCGACGAGACCCGGTTCAAAAGTCCAACTACCCTGCAAAGCCCGAGGCAAGCACCAAAGCAAGCCAAGCAACGTGGTTAACAAAGTAGGCCTAGCAACCGAAGAGAACGAAAAAAAAAAAACAATTTCTACGAGTGAACGCAGGCATAGGGACATTAGTGACAATGGTCACGTGATTCCCACTCTAGACATAAGAACCGTTTATTGTGACGGCAGCCGGCAAAGTAAGCTGCGCGAAGTGTTACCTGCACTGCGCCACCATTGGCTCATCGCAATTACGTGACCATCCTGCGGGAATTCTTTGCCGGTAGTCGGAATTTTACTATCTCCTACAGATGCTTTTTTTTTTCTTGTGCATGTTTTATTTCAGGGCGACGAGCCCCGACAAAACACCGAACTGAAAACTGGAACCAAACCTGTATTTTTACCGGAACTTAACTTTACCGGTAAAGATCCCCAGGTGGTCAAAATTAATTTGGAGCCCTCCACTACGGCGCGCCTCATCCCTGCGTTGCGTCAGTGCGTGAAACCCTACAATCATCATCTTACACGGCTGGAACTACGTCTCTAAGGCCATGTAGAGGCTGTCGGCCGGTTTTCCTTCAGTTGCAGCAATGAACGCTTTTCGATAGCAACTTAAAAAAAGAGCCACAAAAACAAAGCAGAAATGGAAGGCGTATCTGTTGCGACGAGCAGATCACGCAGTGCCGTTCCGTGCTGGCGATGGCTACAGCTTTCGCAGTGGTTCCAGACGTGAAGAAAGAGTGAAAGCGCCCATTGAAAGTGTTTCAGGGTACTTTAAGGACGCATGCAGAAAGGCAGGCCGGTCCCGCTCTGTCTAACCTGCCCAGCGCTCGTTCTTTCTGTTCTGTTGTTTTACCTTTTTCAGCGCTGCTTTTTTTCGGAGATACACTTTTACTGGCTAGTTAAACTCACGGCTATACCGCTACTGCTCGTTCCGGAGGGGGAGTGCTCACGTAGACCAAAAAAAGAGCGACTCCCAAAAAGAGTTGCATCTCGTCCTTCACGCATCACATCACCCTTACAGCTTTAAATCGCATAGTCTGTCATCATTCCGCAGAGTAACGGAAGGAACGATGGTGGGGGTCAGGCGGAACGGAGGCGTTTTCATAGTGGTCCACAGATCCGTGATAGCCACAGCATCTTAAAATGAATCCTGTACTGATACGAGAAATGGTGCAGTGACAGCGTTAACCATGTCTTATGCCAGGTTCGGACTGCTGTAGCAACTGTCGTAATATCTTTAAATAATGACGTCATTTGACGTCTCAGCCAACCGAATTGCATGAAACGGCATTTTTTTACGTCCATAGCTCACGATATGGCTGTTGCTTCGGCAGTCTGAACGTAAGATTACTTCTATACTCGGATACAACTTAAGAACGGCAACGATGATGATGACGATGATTGCTATTGGTTTCCCATTTGTCGCGGAGTGATGACGTGTTATCTTGATACCTCGACGTGTTATCTTGACGTGTTACCTCGAGAGCCTTGATGTTAACTTCCTCTGTGCTCCCCTAAATCCTATGTCTTGTGGATGCCGAATATTTCCCTCATGTAAATTTGGATGGATACCCTCACATTCTAACACTATGTGCTGCACAGTTTTGTTTTTTTTTTTCCCGCAGACGTCGCATACCCTATCATTTTGTGAATACTTCCCCACAAAGCTCTTAGTTCGCAGGAAAACTGCTCTAGCCTCAAAAAGCAAAGCACTGCCCATGGGAATTATCGTAGAAATTTTCCTTTCTGATGTTCAAATTCTCAGCCCTGTACATCTCTAACGACGTTTTATATTCCATTTTTCTCTCCATTTATTTGTTTCAATCTGCCTTGCCTCTTTTTTGGTTACCTTGGCAATTTTGGATACTCCACTGTTCTTTCCGTATTTCATCCTTAGCCTTCTAGTGTTCCTTAACCACTGTGTGTCCGTGCTTTTCAAATATGGGTACCTAAAAACCTTAGGTGGCCCTCTTCGTTGATCCAGTGCTCTCAACTTCATCTCAAAACATATTTTACTCTTTGCTTCCCAAACTTCAAACGACGCCCAGCCCATATCTCCCTGTACTGCTTCGTTAGTTGTTTTTCGATGCACGCCCATGGCCAAACGTAATACCGTTCTCTGGGTCACTTCAAGGCCTGATAGAACGTGTGATTTTAAGCAGAGTACGGCATTCGCAAATGTGAGACCCGGAACTGCTACTCCTTTCCGCATTCCTCTCACTACTTCATATTTGTTATATCCCCACAGAACTCTACGCTTCATTATAGCTGCGTTTCGCTTTCCCTTACCCTTAAGTTGCTCCTCGTGAGTTCTTAAGTAGTTATCCCCTTCGTTTATCCACACTTAGGAATATTTATATTCATTTACTATGCGTAATTCGCCTTGCTGGAGAGACACTGCGTCAGGTGTAGCGTCATTGGAAACCATTATCCCGATTTTTCTGCACTGAAATTTAACCCGAGGTCAGTGGCTTCCTGGCCGCTTGGAAGTTGGCGCTGTGCCTCATCACCGACGCCGATGTCACTCCGCCCGGTGCAAGTAGTGCGTTACTGGAAATATTTTGAACATGGCTGGAGCCGTTTTCATGACTTTTTAGACTTAATATGCTCATAAACTACTGCAGCGACGATAAGCAAACTACACGAAAAAAGGCAGACAATATCATACATTCATATCAATCTTCCAAACCGCGCGCGCCGTTGACGTCCGGGTACGCCGCTTAGGCGGAGTGATACCGTACATTAGCCATTGCCGTTCTTGACGTGTTCCCGAGTATAACAAATTTTTGGCTTGCACCTTCCTGAAAGTGAATGCGAACAAATTATCCTGGGTGACAAAACGGTTCGAAATCATGGGCAGCATTAAGGAGGCTGTAGTAGGTTTTTTTTTTCTTATTCTAGAATTCGTGGAAAAGCATACCGCTGGTATTTAAACATGTCATCTACATGCCGCCTGTTAATCTACGGAGGTGACGTTCCGGTACGTAGGCCTATTCCTAGTCGCTTAACGGTAACCCTGATGGGCGATTCTAGTGAACGGATTGCGATTTCAGTGAAACAATAAGGAAACAGTACAAAGTATATTTCACAGTCACATTTCTTTGGGGTAGCTGTATGCAGTCCTAAAGACAATATAACGGCTCAGCGGCAAACTAACTGGTATGTTGTTTAACATGTGGCGTAATTTTCTATACACTTGCATTTAAAATTTCGCTACTTTTATGAGGAAAAGCGGTATTTTGAATTAACCAGAATTGTATTTTTTTAATGGCCGCATTAAACTGAAACTTATCGAACCGGTTCAGTGAGTGGTATAGTCGAATCGGAACTGAACCGGAGCGAAATGATGTCATCCGAACCTGAACCGTAACCGAACCGCTATGCTTTTCGGTTCGACACGCTGCTTTTGTCGCATATGTATTTCAAGAAAACATCTAACCTAACCAATATTATCCTATCCCAACATATAACAACCGGTAATAGCCCAACATAACCAACCCTAAACGAACGCAACCCGTAAAGGCAGGTCCTACCTTAACCCAACCTGAGCACGTGGTCGCGGGTTCGGTTCCCGGCCGCGGCGGCCGCTTTTCTGATGGAGGCGAAAAGCAAAAACGCCCGTGTGTACGAGATTTCGGCGCACGTTAAAGATCCCCAGGTGGTCAAAATTAATCCGGAGCCCTCCACTACGGCGCGCCTCATCGCCTGCGTTGCGTCGGCGCGTTAAACCCTACAATCAATCAATTACCTTAACCCAACGCAAAGGCAGGTATAGAATAAGCAATAGGCTGCGTCTAATCTCACGGTAGCCGTTAGAATTACCTCCGGGAAATTCTCACGGCAGTATCCATAAAAGCTGGCTGTCGTAAAATTTGCTAAATATTATTATGTCCTAAAGTAACCTAACGTACGATAACGCCACCGAACCTTGCGTAACCTAACCGAGCGCGTCATAACATACCCAAATCCAGCCAACCTGCAACAGACCTCCCAGCCAAATGACATAGAACACAACCTATATTAAAAGTAATTCAACCCATTCTAGAAGTCTCGTGCGTCGATATCTTAATATAGTAAAAAGCAGAGTAAAAAAAAGCATTACTAACGAAATCAGGATGACTGAAAAATTCCGAAAAAAAAAAGAAAAACATCGTAATGTCGCACTAGATCCCGAGCCTTCTCTTAAAACCACCGCATTACAGGGGCTCCGGCAAACACGGCTTTTTAGAGGCATATTTATCCCATAGAATCTCCGAATAGCGTTCTTAGCCTATGAGAGGCAACTGCCGTGAGAAATGTCTGACAGTAATTCTCACGGTTGCCGTGATAATAGACACTACCTAAGCAATATATAAAGACGGAATGCCGAAAAAAGAACCGAGCGGATCGGTATTACCCAGTCCCCAATTTCCGAAAAATAAACACCGTGAATAAGGCGATGAAAATCACAATTTTTGACAAATTTAAAATAAAACGAAATATGGAAGAAGGTGGGATCGAACGAACCACTTCGGGACCCGAAACCATACGCGCGGCCACTGCGCCACGCTAGCCTTTATTGCCTGTATAGACAACGTACAGCAAATACAGGCTCAACAAGGTGGTTGATGTCATTAGACACCCCTGCCCTGCTTTGAGCAAGCTGTTAACCACGGTTGACTCCGCACCCTGCAGAGTCAGAAATACCGGTCTGGACAGCCTGGACAGCCTGGACAGCCAGTCAGAAGACAGTGCCGGCAGATTATCCCTACCGTATAAAGTGCCGGCTGCCGGAAATATACCCACCTCCTTAGACATTGGCGAGTTTTAGCTTGCGCATGCGTGGCGCAATCGGCGGCGAAAGGCATTGCCTCTGGTTGCGCCGAGCGGACCACCGATACCGGAGCGGACAGTCGAAAACAGTCAGCTAAAACTATATTCTCTCTTTACGGTGTACATTAGCTACGCCTAATCTCCGGAACGCGCTTCGGAGGAGGGGGGGGGGGGATGAGGCGGCGGGAAGTTTCTGTCTAGACAACTGAAATCCCTACTCTGCTCCAGTTTACTGACACTGTTGTGCCCTGTGGCCCAGCTGAAGAACCAGATCCACAGCGAAGCAGCGCGCGAGATGGGACCCGCTCGGAGGGCAAGGCTCAAGACAGCCGGGGAGGCGTGCATTCCGGCAGCTTTGCGGCTGTACTCACTCGCTTGAGGCGAAGATGGAAGTGCCCCTGGTCCCGAGGCTGAGAGGGGCTGCGAACCGCGGGCTGCGAGAGTCCTTCGATCCGGGAGGCCGCTTTCGGCCGCCAAGCGACTTCGCTGTGGTGTGTGGCGCCGGCGCTCGATCCCTCGAATAACCGCACGAGCTGCGCACGCTCTGCGCGCCCCGGGGCCTCAGTCCTCTTTGTCTTCTACGAATCGCTCTTTCGCTCAATGTCCACTTCGAACCGCAAATCATTGCGCCGTCCCCTTTACGAGTCCCGGATTTTTGGCTCACATCCTGCTTGAGCAGTTACCGACGCCCGTCATCGCCACCTTAAAGGTTATTCTAATCATCGTTGACTTTCTTGTCCATGGCATCGTCATCATCGTCATCACTGTGCTCTAATTCTAATCTCGCTAATTTCACGGCCCATTTGTTGTGTACGTTCCCCAGCAAAAGAAACGCTCAACTTGCTAAGTACCTGCCGTGCGCTCCCACCTTTTTTTTCGTGCCTGCCTAAATTCATTCTTTCTTTTTTTGCTTTTACCAAGCCAAATGTTAATAAAGAGCATCCTAAAATCGTATCCCTTAGAATCATCGAGGGAATGCGAAGTTATCGGATGAGTAATCATCGGCCATTTTTATCTGCTTTTCTCAAGCGTGCGATTGAGATTCTCTTTTTCTTCTTCACTATTATGGCTTGATTGTGCCTATAGATTTCATTTTGTAGCGAAAGCTACAGTACGCTGCCTCCGGCGGTCTTCGCGGTGTGACCAGTTTTGACCTTGACAGCTAGAGGTCAAATCCCTTTCACCTCCTCCCTCTTCTCTCCAAGACTGGCTCGCGCCGCCGGAGGGACCGGACCGAGCGGCCTGGTGGCGAGCTCTGGTGGCTCACATTCGTCAGGTACTCCCGTCTGCATAGATAATTATTTTCCCTTTCAGAACCCCGGACTTTGGGGTCTTTTTTTGTGTGTGTGTGTCAATAAAGTTTACCAACAACAACATATTCAAAAGTGTCTCTACTAGTTAACACAGGTGCAAAGACTACAGATTGTGCGCTAGCTGCGCTAAAAAGAGAGAACGGAGGACAAACTGACGAAATCAACGTGTATTCCGATACCGCGTTCTCGCCGAAATGGCTACCTGGATTTAGGCATTTCTTGTTCCAAGAAAACACAATGTTGGTGAAAATAAAAAAAAACCGCGTAAGAAGTTTTCGCGTTACAAAACATTTCTCACACTTTCTGCATTTTTTTTTATGCCGTGGGCTTCGTTTGGTCCTACCACGTGTGAAGCTGTTTCGGCGCAGCCGTAAGCGACGCAGTTGCCCGTGGTAAAACTGCAACCACAGCATTCAGTGGGAAAACTGAGGGAAGGTTCTTGGCACCCTCCTGTCTCTCGTCCTTCAGCCACGCAGTAATTGTTTCTTGAAAATATTGACCAAACAGCTAGCGACCAATTCTTATTGCAGGCATAAAGCCCAGCTTTTCCGCGTCAAGCAATAACCTTCTACTGTAGTGACATTGTGATCATCATCGTCTTAATCAGCGCCACCATGATCATCATTATCAACTGGCTCATGTTCTCTCTGGCTGGTACTGCTGATGATAATGGCGTGATGAGGACGATGATCATGGTGTCGCTACACCACTATCATACGGTATTTGTTCTAAAAACGATTCCCAATAGCTGTTGTAAACGCATTTCTGTAAACTTCACCACCTTTCTACTGCAAGTAACGAAATTGCGTAACGTCGTCCCTCGGCGTTTTTGTTTTGGAGTAAATCTCATAAGGTACCCAACCCAACTTTGCCTTTCGCACGTGCGCGACGCCGTTCCTTCGTCAACTGCAAGAGGCGAGCGCCGTAGCCGCTTTTGCAGGAGCATTTGCAATACTTGATCGACCGATTTTTCGGACGATGATGATGATGATTATGTCCTCAAATATTTTGGCACGTACCCACAAGGGGGGATTGGCGGAAGCCCAATTTTTAGATGCGGAGCGTCTGATGCTCGGGGGTATGTTCTGCGGCGTCGGCGGTGGTCCGGCGTCCGCACACCACCTGCGCATGCGCCACCGTCATCATCTTCCCATTGGAGAACCGCTGAAGACGAAGAAGGAGAAGAAGACAAAGCTGCGAAGAGGAGGGCGTGTACGTTGCTGTCGCCCCAGTCCGCAGCACTTCTGATGATGATTTCGGCAGGATGCCCCTAGGGATTGGCCTAGGGATTGGCCGCATGCTTCGCTTGACTCCGGTTGTGCTTGTGCTTTAATCCGTGATTCTTCAGATGAAGTAGGATGGAAGCAACAGCCCCGTCAGTGAGTGTGCCCTACACAATTAAGTGAGAGCAGTCAGCGCAAACACTAACAGACCTTTAAATACCACTTCAATCTCGTCTCACTCGCGTATATACGCATGCAATAAGGAAAATTACACCCATCTCCCCAAAGGGAACCATGAGTAGGATATATGAGCATTACGGGATCACTACATTTCCACCAAATTTGGCTAACCAACATCACGGAAACGCAAACGGAAGCCCCATGACGCTCCGCATCCTACTCATGGTTCCCTTAGGGAAGATGGGTGTATTTTTTTCGGACATGCTGGATTATTCGGAATTTTAGATGCGACTGCATCTCATTCACTCGCCTTGTCCCTCCATACGGCGTTGTTGTCCGTCCACACCCCTTCCCCCTACACTATAAAAAAATAATAGTTAGCGGCGCCCGGTTTCGAATCCCACGACCCTGTGGGTGGAAGGTGAGGTACATGGTGCTCTTCCCACTGCGCCACAAAACCGAGACAGAATCAAATGCTACGAACGCGCCTTATAGCCTTTGACTCATTCAAACTACGTCAAGATGCTACTGATACAACGCATGATGGGGCAATGATTAACACTTGCAATAAAAGAAAAGAAGCTCCCACTTACAGCAACAATGATGGAATAAAGGTCGTTAGCGACAGCGAAGCCCCAAGCATACCACTTAGAGAGATTGACCAAGATTGGCCAATAAAACACAATAATCATAAAACATAATAATCATACGCGTTCCCGACACGTTTCACGCGATTTCAGAATCAATCAAACGGAAACACCAAGTGAACCCCACGATGCGTCGCATCTACACAGGCTTCCCCTCGCGGGGAAGTGGGCGCAGCTCAAAATTTCGGACCCACTAGTACGGGCTGTTCGAATTTGTAGCGTGAGCTACAGCGGCCGTGGTTGAGAAGTTTCGTGTGGCTCCTGGAGATTCGTGCTGTACAAGCGCGAGGAGCAGTGACGTCTCACGGCGCACAGCTGGTGCGCCGGAGCCGCCGCTGCCGCGACTGGATTGGATGGGTTTGGAATGGATTGAATTGCATTGCATTGGATGGTATTGGATTGGATTGGATTAGTTTGAATTCAATTGAATTGAATTGGATTGCATTGTATTGGATCGGATTGTAAATCGTTTTAGCAGCACTAAGCATGATAATCAGCTAATCCTAGACAACCAGGAAACCTAAGAAAAACCAGCTGAACTTTCCCTCACGCTACGTATATCCTGGCATAGCCGAGCTAAGCCACGGCTAATTTTTTGGGACTATCAAAGGGTCAGCCGGGCCGGCTACCACGCATACTGAGGTGTGTCGCCATAAACAGAGAGGCCTTCACGCCAGTCCCTGCCTGTCTTGTACGAGGCCTACGAGAAGGACTGGATAACCCAGCAGCTTTTTGAAAGCTATGTGAGGAAGGTAAATCGCAAATTTGATGTAGAAGGCGGCAAAGTATTGTTGTCCGTCTACAGCTGCGCTCCACACGGGCTCACTAACAACTTGAAATCTGTGCGAATGGAATTTGCAATGTGAGTTGGAACTGTGTGCGTGGTTTACGCATGAAGAAATCATTCGCCAAAAGCGAAGACGACGACGACGACGAGTCGCCTGCGGCAGCGCGCACTCTTGAACGCATGATTGATTACAATGGAAACATAACTCTTCTTGGCCAATCCCCCTTAGTGATTTTTCGGGCCACCACCATTAACATCAGACTAGACAAAGAATGTTAGACCCGATGAGGCGCGAACCCAGGCCTCCAGTGTCATAACCCAGAAATCTACTTTGAGGTCACAGGGGCATACCTGGAAGGGGGGTTCCTTTTAGCACAAATAGCAGGAAAAAAACAGCCAGTGTGTTCAAAGCAACCCCGTAGTTGGAGCGACGTTGTACCGGAAGTGCGTGCCATGGATTGTACCCACAGGGGAACGAAATGTCACCACAGTGACGTCACGAATGAAGAAATTAATAGAGGGAATTTAGAAAAGTGAAATATATACTGTTAAATGCCCACACTGCGAGAAATCGGCATGCAGTATTGAAATTAAATGACGTATATGTACTCGCGTAAAGTTGCTTTGTAGAAGAGTTGTATGAGGGTGCGCTAAGCTTGTGTATTTCCATTCCCGATTCTACTGAACACATGTAACGGCTGTCGACTGCAGAGGAACGCGGACTTCGTCAGGCACTGTAGCATCTAACCCATGCCCCTGCAGCAAACTAAGATGTATGTTGTAAATAAACTCAACTTTCAGCTATCTGAGTTCATGACAAAATCTGGACCACCGTAGACGTTCCACCTGCACTAGCGCGTTGACTGAAGCAGTACAGCAGCGATTCGGGAGGTTTTATGAGAGCACAGGGCTCTGGGATTCGCTGGTTCAGGCTCTGGATTCGCTGGTTCACTCATGGTTTTTGTAAAGAGACGAGAGCAATTTTGCAGTGTTACCAAGAAGCTCACCGAAATATGTAACACTTTATGTAAAACACCCTTTCTGAGTGAATTCTCCTGACCTAGACAACCACAGGTTGCCAACACAAAAGCGTAACAAACGCGGGGTGTTGACGTCATCCTTTTAATGGCCTTCGAGAGTGGGCAGGCGGTCAGCGGGGCACGGCAGTTGGCGGTCGACATCGGCCATGCTCTCGTTTGGTGGTACATGGAGGCTGCGCGGTGGTGAAGTCTGCGACGTGGAGGCTGCGCGGCGCCTACTTTCGCTTGCCGAAGCCTGCGCGAACAGAGTAATGTTTCAGATTACACGCTTCGTTCGCTTCTTAGGAACATTTGTTAATCACGGTGGCAAAAAAAAAAAAAAATTAAAGCCCAGTTTAGCTATCACCGCAGCCCCAATCACATGAAACCAATTTAAGGTGGTGAAATCATCTTACGCAGCTCCCTTCCAGCCAGCGACGACATCTTTTTAGCAGAAAAAACGCGAGAAATATTGCAAAGCTACCAGATTTTGCGCTACAGTGCCGAAATACGGGAAGGAGAGACGTATTGTAGGCCAGCACTAAAGCATCTTCATCAGTTACGTTTACTTCACCACTCAAAGTGATACGACCAAACAGAAGTAGAGGACTACTACAAATGTCCAGTCAAGATTAGTAACAGTAAGGTCACTAGCACTATTGGGGTTGGTGGACCCCAACAGCACAAACTACGCTCTGTGCGATCATAGAAACATTACCGGAATTTGGCCGGGGAGTCGCCATTGCTTCGTCTGTTTTCTTCACCACCTTGGTTATTTCTTTAGAGTTAGCATGCAAGTTAAAAACTTTTATTTTGCCTTCATGTCCCCTTTAAGCCATACAGCTGTTGATTACCCCTTCCTGTATATGAGTACAAAAACAGAGTAATATTTTGACCGACCCTGTGGATTTCAAGGTGGATGTCATGATTCTAAAGGGCGTGTTTTATTTATTATGGTTTTGTTTGGGCGCGAACCAGTAGAACCATCACGTGACACTTCCCGGCGGGAAGCACTACCGCTAGCGAAAGTCTGGCGCCGCGCACAACATGGATATTCAAAGGCGCAATAATAAAGGTATTCTTTCTACGTCACTTCCTCTAAAATATCGATCAAGCGGCCGCTTTGCGCCAAATTGGAGACAGCTGGGTGCAGAACTACTCAGTTGCTTTGTCGGGTCGTAAACGGAGATTTGAGCCGTCAAAAACTCCTGTGGTCGCACGTTTCACACAATGCGTGTGTTTATTCTCACCTTATTGTTTACCATTGAAAGAATCAGTGGATTGCGCGATGCCTGTGCTTAAGGCGGAGCATCTATGGCTAGGATATGCGATTTAACGAGTGCGGCGAACTGGGCAAGTTGGGGAATGTTCCTGGTGGAAACAGCGCATCCAAGACGAAGACAGAGAAGGGAAAACACAAACACGGCGAGATTTAATGGCGTCCGCGCGCGGTAACATGGGAAAGTCAGCTTACAGCAACCAAGCTTATCGCCAAAACAAACGCATATCGCCGCTCGCGTCGGAGCGGGAACTCCGAAATAGTGCAAAGTGTAAGTGAAAGAGCCAAGTGAGGGTGAAAGTACCGAAAAAAACCCTTTCTAAAGTACGAGAAGCGCGGAAGCTATGACATCAAACCTGCGTCAAAAATTTCGTCGAAATCTTCGCTAAAAGTGCGTCCATTTTCGCTGAAAGTGCGTGCAATCGATCATCAAACCTTGAAAGAACCAAAGAACGAACCCATACGAAGATTTTTCGCGAAATAAGTAAACACATCCACGAATGATCTCAACCGGTGCACGGTTTAGGAGGAGACGAATGCGTACAACTGTACTCCTTATCGGCGCGTGTATTGTATGATCTAGAACCGTTCCTTTCTTGGGATTTTCACGTGACCGTTTTGAGACGATGAAATACCGGTTTCACCCCCCTTTCTCTCCATCAGGCAAGCATGCGCAGGCGCCCAGTTGTTTGGACGGGGGGCGTTGGGGGTGCTTGTTAGAGAAGTACGAGTGCCTCATACGAAATAAATGCGGAGGCCAAAGCTTGAACTGTCATTTTAGAATCGGTGATGATTGTGGAGGGGTCCACTTTTGCGTTCACGCTAATGCTATTGCCGCTTCTTCTGTCGTGGCTGGGTTGGTGGTGTGGATGGTCAGGAAGTTGCGTTGAATTAGATTGGAAGTACAGTGCGAAACTATTGTGGGGGCATCATGCCGCCGATATTCCGCAGCGTTGACGTAGGGGACATCATTTTTTTCGCGGTATTGTCGATGTAGCGATTGTGCACGCTGTGAACGCCTTTCGGGGTGACATTTTTAAGGCATGTTTCTCGGTGTAGGCTTGATAATTAGGTTTTGTTAAGTTTGGGCACGGCCGCTCGATGGAAACTAGTTTCCATCGAGCGGCCGTGGTTTGGGTTTATCGCGTGGTGGGGGGCGGAGAAGATGGTGGTCTAGAGTGGAGATACGCAGCTTCTAAAAAATATAGGCGCCAGTGGTAGGTTTTGAGAGTACGGTGATTTGATTGGCGAGATGAGCTTGAATGAGCTCTTCTGCAGTGTTATGAACACCGAGGGCTTCGAATTCGGAAGTGAAAGGGCTGAGGAACGGTTGCAGAGCTGCTTTATAGGCTTTTCTGAGTATGTAGTTGACTCTGCTCAACGCTGTTTTAGATGTATTCAGATACGGGAGGGAGAATGTCAAAAACGTAATCGTTGGAGGTGTCAAAGGCAATAATGGCTACATCACTGATGCAGTACATTTTGAAGGAACGAGCGAACAGGCTGTATTTAGGAACGCCTGTAGTGAATCACAATCATGAGAAATTGAAATGTACATTGAGATAACTTAGAATGGCCTCCGTTACATGGCATTTATAAATTACGAAAAGTCTTTTGATTCAGTAGCCAACCACCTAGTGCTCAAGGCACCGTGAAAACGGGAGCCGGACTAGACGTACACTCTAAGCCAATCTCGTGGTTCAGTTTCACCACAGTGCACTCGACAGACCAATCCAAGCAGCCAAGAATGAAATGTGCGCGGCTGATGAAAAGTTCGGTCTGCGGAGCCGCATCACGCAATGCAAGCATGACGCCCCACATGTCGCAATGTCACAGCGCACATCACATAATAAAGTGGAGTGGTGTAGAAAATACTTTTATTCGGCCGAAGCTTTATCCGAGCATGTCGACCGCCTGGACGACCAGTCTGCGCTGTTCATCCCCTTCAGAGCCAAGCCAGTTTGTCCAGGTGGTGACGGAAAGAGATGAGGAGGGGTAGGATTCGGATAGCTGAGCCGCCCGGCAGTAGAATAGCCAATGAGGTAAATCAGCGTAGGCAGTGCGGCAGTTGGGACAAGAGG
Source organism: Haemaphysalis longicornis (assembly GCA_013339765.2). NCBI lineage: Eukaryota > Metazoa > Arthropoda > Arachnida > Ixodida > Ixodidae > Haemaphysalis > Haemaphysalis longicornis. Next base: position 22,492,269 of record CM023449.1, read on the forward strand.
GGCCAGATCTATAGCGATAGATAAATAGGCGTGAGGGAGGGATCAGGGCATTCCTTTGGATGTGCCGGAGGAGTCGAGCCTCCGTTAATGTGAGTGACGAGTGAGGAGGGGGGTAGAGGCGTTTGTCTAGACGGAGCTGGAGGTAGACCTTGATGGTACGGCGCTGGGAAAGCCTCCCACCGTCCTCCGAGGGCCCGCGCCAGGGGATCAACGGTACCCGGTAAAGAGTGTCGCGGGCGAGTTGATGCGCCAACTCATTGCCGTCAATCCCGGAATGTCCAGGTACGCAACAGAAGAAAACGATGGATGGCTCAAGAACGGAGACAGCTCGTTCGACCTCCTGTTGAAGGGTAGAGGGTAGTGAGCGATTATTTTATGTGTATAATAGCGGCGTGAGTCAGAAAAGACTATTCGGGGACGGGGGGAAGAGCAGCAAAGGACTGAAGGACATGTGCAATGCCGAGAACGTCGAGAAATTGCTTCCGCAGGGTGAAGGTACGCGCCGCTAGCGTGGGTTTAGGCTTCAGCAAGGTGAGGGTGGTACAGAGCGTAACCACACGAGCCTCGGGTAGCCACAAAGGAGGCATCTGTGTCAAGCAATTCCCTGGGTCGCGAAAAGAGGAGGATGATGCTACGCGGCCGCTTGACGACGACCTGTATGAACGACGGCGGAAGGTGTTTGACGAGAGAGGGCGGATACGAAGGTTGTACGCCGAAATTTCGTTGGGAAGGATAACGGGAGAGACGTAAATCAGATATACCCGCCTGAACCAGTAACCACTGACCCTGACGGGTAAGTAAGAGCCGAGAAAGCTTGGAATGACTATGGAGATTGAGGTGAGAGCGAAGGGAATGACAGGCCCGTGGCAAAAAGCTTCTCAGTAGAAGTGGTGATAGGGAGGTTCAGTGCTGCCTTGTGAGTCCCACTATGGCGGTCTTAAGGATATTGAGTTGAGTGTTGATGAAGGAGGCGTAAGGGATAAAGTACAAGAACTTGTTCAGGGCGAGCGAGTGAGCAACCCTGCAGGAATTAGCTTCATGAAGACCCGCTCATCGAGTGACCACACGACGTAGAAGGTGGGTTACTGAGTTGCAGGTCGCGACGGCGCTGAGTACGGCTTGTAGGTTCTTGGCTCCATGCAAAGGAAAACCAAGAACCTTGCATTTGGTGACGACAGGAATGGGACAACCAGAAATATGGAGACATAAGGGAATTGGGGCGCGCTGGTAAAAGGAACGGTTGAGAAGGAGAAGCTCGGACTTTTCCGGATCAAGGGAAAGACCAACAGCAGTGAGAAAGTAGCCCATGAGATCCAAGCCACGTTGGAGGGTACTCTGCACGTGACCCGGAGAGTCAGACGAACACCAAAGGGTGATATCATCGGCGTAAAGGATGGGACGAAGATCAGGGATTTTAGTTAGTTGGGAAGCGAGAGGAGTCATAGCAATATTGGAAAGGGTAGCAGAAAGAAGAGCACCTGTTAACGGAAGAACGAGAGAAGCGAGACCGGGGCCATGGCTGCCCTTCGCGGGGACGATCACTTTACTGACACGGGCAAACTACATGATGATGCTGATCATTACTGATGCGTACCCATCGGGAGATTCAACATCCTCTCGCGCGCGCAACGTTCACGTCTGCTGTTAAGGGCACAAGCAGCGTCCTTCAATGTTCTCGCACAAGCGTTGCCGCACGAACCGACCTTTTCCTGCGTTCTGTAACACGTTCCTTATGGACGATGTTTGAGGAAGGAGCCCCGTAGAGTGGCACCTTGAACGCCTCGTTCCGTCGCGAGCTGATGCGCCGCTCCTAGTTCGTTTAGAACTCGCCTACGCTGATTTGTGGTCCAGCTTTGAACGCAGAAAATTTACTCTTCGGTTGGAACCACGCGGGTCAGTTCTTCCTGAGCCTCGTGACAGCGCTGCTTTTCTTGGCGACCCGTGGCCTCCGCTCAGGCGTCCCTTTTCAAGGGCTGGTCGCATCTCTCTCCCGCCCGCGAGAGAAATGGTGCGACGACGACCAATATGTCCACAATCCGAAAGCTTGCTATTCGATCCAATTCAATACAGAGAAAGCTGTTGGAAAACTCTCTTCTCTTCCATTTCCAGCGGTGCTTGCGCTGTCTTGCCGCTTTCAGAACCGCCAAGGGCCGCCAAGCTGAAGCGGTACGCCAACGAAACTGCGCTGCAAGCTCCTTGAAACTTCTGCCGTCCTTCAGTGATGCACCTATGTCGCTGAAGGTTACGTGCAACTCTGGAACTTTCACTTTTGCGGTATCCCTTGTGCAGCAAGTCTAGCGGGGTTCTGAGGCCGGTCTTGTGCCTACCGCGGGTTTCCAAATCTTCGAGTAATGGCTCTCTGTTCATGAATTCTGCAACGAAGATATACTCGGACACGTACAGTGTGGCTCCTACGTTTTCTTTCACGTCCTTTACCTCACGTTTTGTGTCGCCTGCTTGGGCGGAAGCAGCCCAGTCGTCCGTGTCTGCGCAGGCGTTGCCTCACTTTCTTCAAACCCGTCTTGTGTTGGGACGGTCGATGCTACCTTGAAGAAGGCCTCCTCTTGCAAGTTCTTGGGTTCAGCCCAATCTTCAGCCTTTTGGTCTGAACAATCTTGCGCTGCAACGACGGCTTGCTCCTGTACAAGAACTTGCGGGGCGTTACTAGACAAATTGTTCTTGATCGCCTGATCTTGTTCGGTTTGAGGTATGCAACCGGTTTGAGGCAGGCAGCCCTTCTCTGCGTTGTACAGAATGGGTTTTTGCACCGCCATAGAGCAGAAGTTCGCAAGAGAAGTTTCTGGCCTCACGCTACCCTGAGTCGAGGTTGCGGACGTCATGCTGGGGGAAAAGCGGTCGCATCTGCCTTTGTTTCGTTCGCTCACCAGGGACGTGAATGTCAAGACATCTGTCTGCTGCGCCGGCAAGCTGAGCTCCACACGTTTTACAGTGCTCACGCTGCCGAAATCGGGAAGGTTCGGGTGACTGTCGGCCGTAGTCTCGAAATGGTCCTCAATCCGCGTGGACCCACGTGGCTCACCGTCAAAAGCAGAAACTTGTAGCCTCGGCAAGACAGCTGCCCAGGTCGATGTGTGTGAGCCGCGTTGAGGACGGTCATCTGGATGGGCGTAATAGCTGTCGGTCTTATGTCTGAGGCCAGCAGCCTTCGTAGACTTCAAGGCAGAGCGCAGCTTGTTGAGGGCGCGACATATATATCCTCGGTACGCCAATGCGTCGAAGTAGGCACGTTCCACATCCTCAGGGTCAAGAAGATTGATGATTCCCTGCTCCACCTCATGAAGTGCGCTGTCCTTACTTTGGAGAAGGTCAATGGCCTCTTGAAGGTCGTGAGGAGTCACTGAGACGGCTTCAAGAAGATCGTTTGCTGCCTTTAGCAGTCGGGTACTTGCGTCGCGAAGGATACGTTGATGGCGGCGCAGCTTATCGATCGCACGCATTCGGTCGGTCGTCACTACGCGGTTAGGGCCAGCCATGCTGACCTCCGGCTTGAGGGCGGGGCTAAACAGCGTAGTAGCAGTCAAAGGAGCGGGGTTCTACGAACCTCAAGCCGGAGGGGACGTCGGTGGTCTCCTTCGTCGCACGTGTTCATTCTCCCGGGCTTAACGGCACCAGAAATGTTAACGGAAGAACGAGAGAAGCGAGACCGGGGCCATGGCTGCCCTTCGCGGGGACGATCACTTTACTGACACGGGCAAACTACATGATGATGCTGATCATTACTGATGCGTACCCATCGGGAGATTCAACAGCACCCTTATGAGTGCCTCGAGTGATGTGGTGGGGGTCGGACAGATAGGAGTCGATTTGAAAGCGAGCCACTCGGTGAGAGAGGAAGAAGTGGAGATAGGAGTACATGCAGGAGCCGAATGACATTGCGGCAAGCTGTGCCAGGGTATGGTCATGGCACACACCGTCAAAGGTTTTACGGACATCGACGGTCACGAGAGCGTGGATTTATGTGGGAGTGGGAGAGAGAAAGGTGTGCAGAGGAAGCAAAAGCATATCCTGAGCACAGACACGGCGTCGGAATCCAATGAGAGAATGAGGAAAGTCCTTCTTTTCGAGAAACAGAGGCGAGTCAGAGACATACGCTCAAGGGTCTTACCAACGCATGACGTTAAGGATATAGGCCGAAGCTTAGCGATTGAAGGAGGTTTCCAGGTTTGGGAATCATGGTAATAAGGGAACAAGTCCATGAGGTAAATAGCCAGCCACTGTCCCAGGATTGATTGAAAATCTGGAGGAGGAACTCTTTCGCGTGGTCGGGGAGGTTGCGGAGAGCCGTGTATGTGATGGCGTCTTCCCGAAGAGCAGAACGCGTAGCATTTGCAACTAGTGCCACCTCGAGCTCCCGGAGGGTGAAAGGACGGTACAGATCAGAAATAGGCTCACCCGAGTAGTCTATATAGCAAGGAGTAAGAGGGGGCGGGAGATAAAGAGAGGCTAGTTGGTTAAAAAGGTCGGAGGGTGTTGTATGAGCAGGAACTTTAGCTAAAGTCGGAACAAGCGTGGGCTTAGTGCCTAGGAGAGATTTAAAAAGAGACCATGTTGATCGTGAGTGCAAAGCAGTGTCAAGATTCTCGTAGAGAGAGCACGCCATCGAGAATGTTCGAGAGAAGCGCAATGGGCAACGATTTCGTCTCGTAGAGCATCGATTCTGGAAGCGGGATTAGTATTTTGGGGTTGGGAGCGGAAGCAGCGCTGCAGTCGTTTACGGCGGTGCCATAAACGGAGAAAGTCAGGGTCAGGGTCTTGGATCGGATGACGGATGCGAGCACGGCGACTGATGCTCGGAAGCGCCGCGGAAATTCCCGATGTCCAGTTGCCATAAGACTCAAAGGAGTGGGAGGCTATGTCCACATGGCCGTGCGGATGACGTCCCAGTCAATTGATGGACGAGGTGATATCGCAAGATGTGGGAAACGAGATGAAAAGATGCATCAGAAAATGGTCGCTGAGGAGGGTTTCGGCTGTGACCCGCCACTGAACTGGAAGGTGCCTTCGAGAGAAAGTAAGGTCGAGTGTCGTGGACCGCTGTGAGATAGTGTAGGCTTTGGTATGGGAGCCAGGAGTATTAAAGGGACACTGAAGTGAATTTGTCAAGCTCCCGTTTTTGCTTGCACTGTGTAGACTGGCTCAAATTAACACACTATTCATCGTTTATCTGGTTGACAAATCGGTAATTATTTTACAAAGCGCGAAAGAAGAAAAACTACTATGCGCGGTTTGCGGCGGCCGCACCAACTAAAGGCTGTGACGTCAGGAGGGGGGGGCACCGTGATTGGACGATGCCCAAGGTTAGCAATCAAAAGTTTCGGTTTCGGTTTCGGTTCTGTAAAACAACATGCTTGACATCTGATGGCGTTGTTGGATGGGCATTCTCGATTTCTCAATTATCGCCGTACCGCGCTTCTGCCATGTTGTCGGCAGTCAAATGTCTAAGATAAACCTCCCAGGGCGGCTTGGAATCGTAGAAATCCCTAGACGAGGCCTACGCAGTGGATGAACGCCCTCCGCGTCACCGCAGACCCTCAAATGCCATGCGCTTTTCCCGCATATTCGGAGCTTGCCTCACTCATGTCTGTTCGTAAAAAGCTAGTTCACACCAGGCCAAGGGTGTGCTGATTCAGGCCTGGGCCCACTGCCCGCAAGCAGTCGGTGCTTGTGGCAACAGCACGCCAATGAGAACTCGCTAGCGCGTCATTGTCAGTATGCGCGCGTTCTGCGATCTCGCTCGTGGAGCAGTGAACGTTACGGCCCAAAAATGGTGAACTCAGTTCAGAAACATCCGCCGCACACGAAAAAATCAACTCACATAAAAAAAATACATGTACCGTCGGGGATACGAACTTGCGACTTTCAGAACACATTCCAACGCCTCAGACCGCTAGGCCACAAGCCGGCGCTGGCTGGGTATGACCAGTCTACACTTTTATTTATTTTAAGCATTTTAAGAACTTTATGTGACTATTTGTTGTATATCACTTCTGCAGTAAGTGTCCCCCAAACTTCCACAATATCTCACGTCTAGCAATTGCATTTCTTTGACGGAAAAGCGTTCGCAGATGTGCGGTCGTGCTGCTGACCGCTGTGCTCGTTTACCCAGCGCAAAAAGTGCTTCCTGCTCCCTAGTTTTGCGCTGTACGGTAAAAGTTTCAGGTGATTTTATTTTCTTAGTACCTATATTGACTTCGCTGACTCTTCTCCCGCCTTCAATTGACCTTAGATTTTCCTACTAGCGTAAAGTCAGCGAAGCGTCGCATGTGTACTTGTGCAGCGCTTGTGTGGAGTGACCCGGACTCTGAGTTTGACACAGTGTACAAACTAACAAAGTAAAGAAAGGCACATTCTTTCATTCACAAAGGTGTTGTGGCTTAGTTTCAATTGATCGAGCGAATAGCGACGACCCGTCGGCGGCCGGCGGACGAAACGCTGGGCCGACTGACTCGATCGGTAGTCGGCTGGTCGGCGAACCGTGCAGTAGCGCAGCCATTTTCCAGCTCATCTCCTGCTGACGTCACACGAAAACGCCACAGAAAATGGGCGAGCGTAAAGAGAGGAGGACAGCATTTTTGAATTGATTTTTCTACTAAATAAATTCGCGTAAACGCGGGCAGAGTGGTCGAAACAATGCCTACGGACTCCGAACTACAATTTGCGCTAGTAATCCCGCAATGTTTACAAATCACTTCAGTGTCCCTTTAAGACGGGTGAGGCGGCGGATGGAAGTGAGTGCAGGAACTTGCCTAGGGCAATGAATAAAGAGGAAGTTAGTTACAGGGGTTTGTAGAAAGAAAGGAGGGCCAGTGCGATTTTAAAAGAAGGATCATAATAGAAAACGCCGAATAAATATTTGGGAAGGGTAGAGGGTATGTCCAGTGGTTCCACTAGCATGTCGCCACGCACATAAATGGACGCTAGCGGCGTGCTCGTAGCGGCATAATAGGCACGGTAACCTGGAATGGTTCAAGTGGCCCGGACCTCTTGTATCAGAAGAAAATGAGGGAGAAAAGGGGGGTAAAGGAGGTACTGTTGGAGAGGCGTCTTATTGCCTGGGTTTCAGCAGTTCCACTGCACTACCTCCAGGTCCTCACCACTGGACATCTAGGTCAAGGTAGATGTAGAAGGACGGTACTTTTTATTAGCCATTAGCCGGTGGGAGCGATTCTTGTAAAGTAGCAGCAATGAAAGCAATTGACTTGGGTTAATCTGATTCGGCACTCAGCGCGGTAAGAAGTTTGAGAATGAAGGTTGCGAGCTGAACCAATCGAGTGTGCTTGGCGGTGGACGTGCTTGCGACTAAGTCTACCAAAGGCATGAGTTGGGTTGCAGAGGTAGTTGTGAATGTAGCAAGATGAACATTTTCATGTTCATCGAATCACCTTTCCTCACCATCAACTCATTCCCCTCATATATGCCCTGTGGCAAAATTAACGCTCTAAAAAAAGCCCGGTGGGGACGTGGCCGGTGAGTCAGATGAAGGTTTAGAAGACGAAAGGGAGGGGGTGTCCCACGTCACCCGGTGCGAAGCTCTGCAGCGTTCAAACGCAGTTTTAGCACATGCGCGTTGCTTTGCGAGGAGGAAGGGGCAGTTAGGGTCAAGAGAGGGGAGAGTGTTCACCTCGCAATGAATGCGCAGAGAACACACGTGGGTGCTAGGGTCAGGTGGTAGAGGGGCGGCACAACGACGGCACTTGGCCGGAGAACTATGCTGGGAGCACTGGTGAGCCCGGTGTCCCAGAGCGAGACAGCGGGTGCATGTTTAGGCTTTTGGGGCGACATCGAAAAGCAACACGTTTGAAATATACGAAGCGGGGAATTACGGCGGCACTGTAATCTCATAGTTGATTGGTAGGTAAGTACATTGCCATTATTCGACGAATTAGCTTTGTTCGCCGCATTATTGGTTACTCAAGTGCACTGTGGTAAAGCCTAACCACGCCCTAAAGTGCATACGAACTGATCTTGGAGGATACAATTACGGGCACGTTCACGACTGATTGGGACGTACCCCATAAGAAGTGCCAGGGAACAGGACACTATCTCACCGAATTTATTTACAACATACCTCGAGGGGGCATTGACAGGTTGGCTGGGAAAAAGTCAGAAAAGACTAGACCTGAGAAGCTTGAGGTTCAGCCTAAGTTTAGTGAAACGAGAGAAGACCTGCAGAGAATGCTTCAGAGAACTGCACCCAGAAAGGCTCTTGTCGTATGATGAAGTAAGACCAAATAAATGCTAAATAGACGTGCACAAAGCGCCTCCTATCAGAATGGGACTTATGAATAACTATCTTCGGCAAGTTGTGAGCTCGTACCGAAACAATGAGAGGAAAATGAGACGTAAAATTCTTGCGGGCTGAAGAGCATTCCGCAAACAGTAGGAAACCTTTCTTTGCTAAAAAAATACAACCAATGCGTGCTTCCGGTGATCTCTTGCGGCGCAGTAACTTTGGGACTTACTGAGTAACTTAAGAGGCAAAGGTCAGCTCAATGAGCCATAGAACGGAGAATGATATAGGAGTAACGGTTATGGACACGAGCGTCCGCGATCAGTGAGCGATCTCGGAATGAAGACATCCTACCTCAAATTAAAAGGTAGAGGTGGAGTTGGGTGAATCAGCTGTAACGCGGAAAATAGACAGCTGGTGGACCACCATGGTGACAGGGTGGCCACCTAGAGACGAGGAAAATGAAAGTAGGAGAAGGCTCAACGGTCAAACAAATCTGGTGCAGGAAAGAGGCAACTGAAGCAGGGCGACTCTCCAACCACCTTCCGGTAATTTCTCTATGACGTCACAAAATCTTGTTGGTGGGAATCGCGGCCGCAGGGAAAAGCCACCGTTAAAAACACGGCTACACGATGTAGCGGGGCCGCTGGACCCGATTGAACGTTTTACTTGAATTCTAACGTGCAGTTAAACACGCTGATTTTAGTGCTTAGCGCTGGCCTCTATTACGTCACTACTGCCGATAACGCGTCACTGTAGCGCGAAATTTGAAAGTTTTTCAATATTTATTGCGTTTTCTCGATTAGGCGAACGTTTATTGCTGGAATGGAATTCGGGTGAGCTGTCTGTCTTCATGGTCCCTTCAAACCATTGTCCGCGGCCAGAATACGAAACACACAAACAGGAGGATCATGCCTCTCGAGTTCTATTACCTCCTCATACCGATTCAAAACAAAATGTCACCATCCTGGCTACGCAAAATACTGCGCACGGACGTAATGCGGACGGAATCAATTAACAAAGTGCAGTGGGCCCACGGAACAGCAGCCAGCCGAATCACTACACTTTGTATCTACAAGGCGACAAAGCATATGATACAGAAAATAAACTAACCAACGTGCGTTATATTTTTGCACCCTGCACTAGTACGCTTGAGAGCTACGCTTTTAGCAACCGCTTTTGTGAGTGAGTTTGACCAGTGCATTGTATGTATATTTTGGTATTATGCATCTGTAAGGAGAAGTACTACAACATCTTACGCGTGCGAAAAACATGAAATGTGACTTTGCGGACCAAGGAAACCCCTATAGGCTTTGACGTGTGCGGTATGGCACGTTAAAGGAAGACAGCTTAGCTTTTGTCGCGTGCGCCGAAATCTCATACCCATACGGGTGCGCACAGCGCACGAGAGTGCAAAAGACTGGGACGATCGAGGTAAATGAGCTCGACCCGCCGCGGTGGCTCTACGGCAAAGGCATTGCGCTGCGGAGCTTGAATCTTTCAATGAACTGTTTCGGTGCGGTTTTTTTATGCAGGCAAGAAACGAAGACACCCGTGTGTAGCCATATCGGCGCACGTTCACGATCCCCAGGTGCTCTGAATTAATTGGTAGCCATTCACTACGGCGCGGCTCACAGCCAGGAGTAGCATCGGCGCGTGAAACCCCAAGATTTGAAAGTACAATCTAGGCAAAAATCGGCTAATGTTTTGAGGGGTTACAGTAAAATATGCGGCTGACGGAGTATGAAACTTCAGTTCCTAGAACTCGCAGGTGGTTCCGATGTTTGTCGATTTTTTTTAAGATTTAAAGCAGTAACAATAAACTTGGGACTAGCAGCAACTGTTCTGCTCTGTTCTTCCGGTCAGCTTGTGCCACTGTACGTGGTACCATGTACCGTCTGATCTATGCGGTCCCGTTGTTCAAACGAATGTTGAAACTATGCCCCGCTTATCGATGTAACCTGTAGGAAGAGGGGGTCATGCGATTCCATAGGAGATAAGATGGCAGCACTTAGAAGCTGGAGCAGACAGTTGAAGGAAAGGACAACAGAGCTTGGGAAGTTGGGCTAACCCGAATCTGTAACAGGTGCCGTGAAGACAAGGTTAAAGAGTAACCTAAGGGGGGGAGGCATTCTCTTCGAGGGAAGGCCAACATAATAGTGCTTTTGGATATTGTGCTGTGCCCAACGATGTGTGATGCGAATTTATTTTTGTGAACGCCCCATCTGGCTACATTATGAACATGACATAACCGCGAAAAGACCACGCCACAACGCACAGGTAAAAAACACTTGTCTTCTTGTTGCGCCTTATTTTCACATTTACATGGTGTTGGCAATCCAAGCCTTGTGTTTTGTTTACTTTTGTGTCCTCGCCAGCGTCTGGGAGCGCCCACCTGTCGTATGTGTTTCACGTAAAGCGCGCTTTACAATCTAATGTTTTGTATGCCGTGCAGGCTATGTTATTTGATATAAACAGTGTATCACCCGTCGTCACTCGAACAGACAGTTCGTGTTTGATCACTAATTTTCTAGATGTGACTCGATGGTTCACGAAGCATCAACGCCGAAGGATAAATTCTCGCAAGGCAATCACCGTTGCATCCGTTTCGCCGACGCCAGTCTGCGTATGTCACATCGTTGACTGCTGCTACGCCGCTTGTGTTTGCTTTGAGTTTTCGTGGAGCCCAAGTTCCCTCCAATGAACTTTTGTTCCTTAAAAACGAGCGTCGTCGTTGGCTACGCGGCATCCTTACATCAACGCCAACAATACCCAAGAATTTTTTTATTAGCTTGCATAGTATGCCTGTTGGAGCATTCCCTTTTTTTCTGATATTAGAAACTACTATGCGAAAATGGCCTCAATGAAACAACTGTACTTCGTAAGAAGAAAAGTACCATTCGTTGCCCAACAATTTCTCGCAACGTTGTAAATTCGCGACTCAGTCTCAAGGCAAAAATATTCGTTAAGTGTCCTTTCAGTGAGCGAAAGAGAACGGGAGATTATTGTCGGCACTTATTGGACATTTCCGGGCAGGCTTGCTTGACTTCACTTACAGCAGCGGCTGCAGCTGTGGCATGCTAATGAGGCGGCAGTAAAAAAATCTACAAAAATTCATAGAATTGTCTACTAATGCGTAGCACTCTTATGCCGCTTGTCTAGAGTGAGTTCGTTACAGCCAAATATCGCTGATTGGAGGACTTAACACGCCGACCCAACGCCAGCTACGAGGCGCGCCATAGTGGGGGTTCCGGATTAATTTTGACCACCTGGAGATCTTTAACGTGCGCCGAAATGGATATTTATCGTACAGGTCGGGCGATATTGTTATGAGTAGCGAAAGATCTTGTGAAGTTTTATTTTGCTTCTTTTCGCCAGCTGATGTAAATTTATGCCATTGAATCGGTTTACGCTATTTTTATTCGTATTTTGAATGTTATTTCGCGGACTTTTTCGTTTATTCTTTAGTTTTAGGAGAGATGTGTAAGTATTTTGTTTTATTTTATTTCTTTTTTATTTCTATTGTATTTCTATTAATTTATAATTTACATTCTACTATTTTACTCTGCCCGACCAATTATCTACCCTTACGCTATTTTAAATATTAATGGTTACTTCCCCGAAATCTGAATTTTTGTGGTAATGCAGGAAGTTACATCGTTCGTCATTGTAGCTGTTTTTTATTGGATTTTGAACGTATTTTTCGCGGACTTTTTCAAATATTCTTCGGCTTTGGGATAGATGTGTAAGATGCATATATTTTCTAATTTTGTCAGATCCTCTTTGTGAAAATTTGGAATACCTAGCGGCCTCAGAAACTTTAATAATTAAAGTTCTTTGTCTTTTTCAAAATTCTGTCCGACGAATTATCAATGTTTACGCTATTACAACTATTAAAGGTGTTACTTTCACTAAATCTTGAGTTTTTGTGGCCGCCCACTTACCCGGGAACGTTATGCCGGAAACGGCCAGTATGACGACGACGAGCACGAAGATGAAGAGGAAGACCAAGAGCATGATCAGCGACCGCTCGGGGAAGAGGCTCATCCCTTCGCCGCTATGGTTACCGGAAAGAAAAAAGACTGAGAACGACGGTCAGTTCGGCCGCCTACAAGCCGCCGACAAATTACGTGTTATCGTCCCAATTACGCTCTTATGCGCTACAGATGCAGCGGTACTGCATTCCTTCACGGTAGGTCAATACGAAGAAATCTCAAATATTGCAGACAGCAACAAGTAATGCGCATGCGCTGTCCGCACTATGTTGTGAAATAATTATTCCAGGAAACCAAGCAAGTTGCGTCCCCTACATCAGCAACACTTTTCCGGTGCTATTGATGCGTAGAAAGCAGAAAACTTGACGGCCTGATGAGATGTCGGCTCCGTGAGAACAGTTGTGGGCCTCTAGTGTTTACCGCTTCCAATCATTCATCTGCATCTCCCTGTACCCAAACCCAACACGAGGAGGAAAACGTCACTAGTGTCTTTTCGCGTTCAGGTTCGACTGTCCTGCACTATCAGTGGTAGTCAGACACAAACTCGTTTTCGTTACAGTGTCTAGAACGCTCAGCGCTACAGCTATGGCTACAGTGCGGCCGACTCAAACTTAAGGGGCGAAGCACCTTAGGACCTCGCTTTGTCCTGGGCTTGGCGTACGTGTTGCGCATGCGCGAGGAGCATTGGATTGTATTGGGATGGATTGGATTGGGTTGCAATTTTACATACTGTACAGACGCGTTGTCACTCATTTACATGCCCGAGTGGACAATGCCGCAGCTGATTCACGGTAAGAACGATCCCCAGTGCTTCGCCCGCTCGTCATTATTCGCTTCGTGGAGATGCGTGAATTTTAAGACTGGGCTGACACGAGCCACAGTGTCTGCCGTGGTGGGGGTGTAGGGGTTCAGCTCCATCTTTATGTTCTCACTGGCTGTGGTTATAGTCCAGCTGTGGCCACCCGTATTTTTCTTTACATTTTAAAAGCCTAAGTTAGTGTTCGGTGTTTTAAATGATTGTTTCTACTCGTTATGTTGTATTTGGTTAATTTACGTTACGTTTCGCTGAAGGAGGGCTAAGTAGGGCCAGATGCAGCCTTTTTTCGTCCAAAAGCGCAAATGGACTTCGTTTTAGCCGTGTGCTTACAGTGCCGTCGGATGGCGCTCTAGACACAGCCTTTTTGTTAACGGAGTGGCGGGTGTTTAGTAAGGGACGTTGGAGTGCGGTGCAAGCAGGATGGAGCGGAAGCTTCAACGACGCACAAAAATTGAAACTGCCGTATGTTTGTAAAGACACTACCTCTGCGCACGATCATTTGTTACACGGTACTCAAGGTGCACTACCAGAAAAGTAAATACCGCGCCAGACTCATTCTGGCAATTCAAAACCCACCGCAAAAAGTCATTCGTTGCACCTTAGTTGCTTCCCTTCCTGCAAAAATTCAGAGCCAAATGGGGCTCTAAAAAAAGGCTGAGCGCAATAGAGAAAACGCCTAGCAGTAAAATAGCACAAACAAAGCACTTATCAAAGACTGCGCCGACACTCAGTTTTAAGGCGAACCGCAAACAAACGTTTCGAAGATATATGGGCAATTCTCCCTTATGGGTAGCCATATTTTAAACGTAAAAGCAGCCTACGAAAGACTTTGCCCATCTGTACCTTCTCGAGTCAAGGCATGCTTCCGATGCGTTCCAATTTATAAAAATGCAGTGACTATGTATACGACACCGGGGCACGTGTTAGATGGGTGGTTGTACTGCACAATACGTGTAATTCTGTTCACGAACTAAAATGTACCAGACGTCATAAAGTTGGCTTTGCTGCAGTGGGTTCTGGTGTTAGGATCTACGGCGCAAGTAGGCCTAGAGAGCTTCATTTTACTTCCTAAGGCTGTATGTATCTCGGCGTTGCTAAGTGCGACGCGATGACGACAATATTACGTCAACATCAACCTGATAGCGGCGCTATCTATTCCCTGCATATTACAAGCGCCCTGCTGCGGTGTACGTATGACTCTCGAAAACGTAAGCCAGCGTGCCCAACTCGGGTTCCCTCTCCTGTTCTTCCCGCGGTTTTCTGGGAAGGTTCCGGGCCAAAATGTGAATATTTCTTGTGAACCACACCAACAGCGTGTTCTCTTCCCTCTCCGGAACCTCCCCGAGTAGTGCAATTAGGGATAAAAAAATGAGCACCTTTTTTGAACTATCGTGGCATAGTCGATGATAGCACGGGAGCCCGCACATATCGTATTTGCACGATTCTAGAGCAGCCCCGATTGTAACGCACAGATAAGTGTACTTTATTTGAAGCCGATTCTACCACGCAGATCTGAAATGCATGACACCAAGTATTTGCAGAATACTATGGGACACATCGAACTGTGACTGCAAAATCCTCTTGTTCTTAAACTTGTTGATCCATCGGTCTCTGGCATTAAAACTGGAGCCGGGAACATGGAAAGCGTTTGCTTTTCCAAGCATCCTGACCTTCCTTCATAATGCCCATTGAGGAATGTGCAGAGTAGGTACACAAACTTATATACGTGATGTTGACGAATTGTTTCGGATTGGATTGATTTGGATTCCGGGAGCAGTTCGTGCTTGAAGCCGTTTTGAAGCAGGATTCAGTTTTGAGCCCGATTGTAACGCGCACAGAAATTGGAAGGCTACATTTAGCGAAACAAGACGCGCATTAGATTTGTTCCAATACGGCAGTCCTCATGGCAGGATGACTGTGGTCGAACGGGATGTTTCGCCACCCCTTCACGCCGGCCAAGGGCGTTATGAATCTACTTTACATTGCTTTGCCAGCGCCACAGCTGAACAGCCGGTGCGCGTGTCCAAGGTAACGCGTAGTTGATTAAATACTAGAACACGGCGGTGTATTTGCAAAATATTAGAGTAGTACAACATAGATACATCAGCCTCTACAGTGAGATCACATGTCAGCACCCTCATACAAAAGGAATGCCATAAACGATCATATGGCAGGCACACCAACTGAGACTGAGTCCAGCCTGCTGCCAAAGCCATCGAGTTTGCAACGTTATGTCCAGAAAACGTCATGCATGGCAATTATGTTATTGATACAACACTGCTAATAATACGTGAATAAAGAAATTGTTCACATTTAAGAGAGCAAATAATACATCAATAAATAAAATGTTCAAAAGAGGATACCCATTCAGAGAAGCCAAAAGACGGCCACTACGAAAAGATGACGTCATAGCAAGGACACTGGAATTTCTAAAATAAAAGCGCCCTTGTGTCCCTATTTGGAGCCAAGAAAGAAATCCTTAGCACTCAATCAATGGCGTGCTTCATAGCGCAAGTGTTGCTCACTCCCGTAACGCGCCAATATGATTTAAACCCATCATGCTTACAGGAAACGTGTCCCCAGATGAAACTTGTAAAGCGAATTATGGACCGCACGACCACACGCTTGGAGACTTCCCTGGTCCATAGCATAGAGAGTAAGGAGTAACCAGTAGGGCAGCTCAATAAAACATCTTGTTGGGTGAGTTGGTTCATGATTGCAGAAATAAGGATGTGCGCAGCAATAACGAGGAAGTTGAGCGGACGGGACTGGTGCAGTATGCCATCTAAATTTAGGGTCAAGCGCGGAACCAATAATAATTTCTGATGAGTGGCCCCTGTAAAGCAGAACTTCGAAAGAAAAGAGAACGATGGGATTCCCTGAGCTAACTCGGCTGAGCTCTAAAAAGCAAAAATAAGATTTAATAGCGTAACAATGAAGCATAAAGACCACAACAATATCCCAACAAAACAATAATAAATTAACAGAACCTAAACTTCCTGTATCCAGCATATCCACTTAGGTGATAGGCAGGAAAGTGCAAGTGTGCAGAGTGCTTTCGCCTCCTCAAAAGATTGGGAGATTGATTGATTGATTGATTGATTGATTGATTGATTGATTGATTGATTGATTGATTGATTGATTGATTGATTCATTGATTGATTGATTGATTGACTGATTGATTGATTGATCGATCGATTGATTGATTTCATTTCATTTCATTTCATTTGACTGACTGACTGACTGAGTGACTGACTGACTGACTGACTGACTGACTGACCGACCGACTGACCGGCTGACCGGCTGACCGGCTCGCTGGCTGGCTGGCTGGCTGGCTGGCTGACTGACTGGCTGTCTGACTGGCTGGCTGACTGACTGGCTGGCTGACTGACTGGCTGGCTGGGTGACTGGCTGATTGATTGATTGATTGATTGATTGATTGATTGATTGATTGATTGATTGATTGATTGTGCGGTTTAGTGTGTAGAAGCTTCCCCTGGGCTGTGAGGCGGGCGTGCCGTAGTGAAGGTCTCCGGATTAGTTTTGACCACCTGGGTAGCGAAATCTCGACACACGGCGTTCTTGCGTTTCGCCTCCATCAGAAAAGCGGCCCCTGCGGCCGGGAGAGAACTTGCAGCATACCCGGCGTCCTCAAAACACACGACCCTGTATTTTGTTCACCGCCGTAATTTCCACGATGAACTACACAGTTTAGAAAATAAAATGCCGATAGTTTTACCTTGATTCTGGGCGTACAAGTTTGAAGCACAACAGACAACACTGAGGCCGTGATCGATTCATCAATACACTTCACTGGATTGCACATTACGCCGAGGTACTGCTGAATCAGTTGCCGAAGGTAAACGCTCGAAACAAATAGGATAGAATGTTAAGATGGTTGGCGGAAGCAGGTATGGGAGTGGGGGGGGGCAGTCTTTTACTGCGCAAGTCTGACCGCACTCAATTTCATACCAGTACAGCTTGTGCAGGCTAACAAACACACGAGTGAGCAATATACGTAGAGTAAAAACACGCAGGACAACTGCAAGACGTAAATATAAACAGACGGAAATATATTTAAGCTTTAAAGAGATAGCTCGCACTAAACACCATGCATGTGCTAAGCATAAGCCTCGGACAAAGCAGTGATCCAATAATAAACACCAAAGAGAATTTACAATACCAAACCTTTCCGCACTAGAAAGGTAGCTCAGAAAAAGACGCAGATTATTGGTAAACAACGCAGATTATTGGCTTCAGCTCTGACTGGGCTAACAAGGAGATGCAGACAAACGCTTCAAAATAGGCCTAACGCGTCGTCCGTTCAGTGTGCAACACTTGGAATAAAGAGATAAGGGATGCCGCGAAGACTTACCCGCCCTTCAGCGTTGTCATGGGTGTCCGGCTGGGCGAAATACCCACCAGTCTGGGAGTGCCCACGCGCGAGGGCACGCGCTGAAGGAACTGGCGGCCCGGGGTGCCTCCTCCGGGCGTCATCCCCCGCATGCGGAATCCCGGCGACTGCTGCCCGCGTATCATCATGAAGCCAGGCGACCGCTGGCCTCGCATCATAAAGCCGGGCGACTGCTGGCCCCGCATCATAAAGCCAGGTGACTGCTGGCCCCTCATCATGAATCCCGGCGACTGTGGTCCCCGCATCATGAATCCAGGTGACCGTTGGCCCCGCATCATGAAGCCGGGCGACTGTGGTCCCCGCATCATGAATCCCGGAGACTGCTGGCCCCGCATCATGAAGCCGGGCGACTGTGGTCCCCGCATCATGAATCCCGGAGACTGCTGGCCCCGCATCATCATGCCTGGCGACGGCGGGGGCCGCATTCCGACGCCTGGCGTCTGCGGCGCCCTCATCATGAATCCTGGCGACTGCTGGCCCCTCATCATCATACCAGGCGACTGTGGGGGCCGCGCCAAGCCCGGCGACTGCGGGGGCCGGATCGCGAAACTGGGTGCCGATTGCGCTGGCCGAATCTGTTGTCAAGAGACGAAAATCGATTACGTTGATTTTGTCAACACTAGCAACAATTACCAAGGGCTATAGGTGTCCAGAGAAACGTCCACCGTCAGCTAAATTTCAGAAAGGAGGTCTTCGGCCCGTTACACATAGTGCTAATTTCGCCTGTGTATTCGCAGCTGCGGCACCGTTCATGCGGCAGAAAAACCTTTTTTGTAGCGTAAGCAACACTGGCCGAGGTTTAGCAGTTTCGCGTGAACCTTGTAGGGCAATGCTGCGCAAGCGTGAGGAGCATTGGATTGGATTGGATTGGATTTGGATTAAACTGAATTAACTTGGGTTGCAATGGCTTGGATTGAAAATCCAATCCAATTGGAGTACGGGTGTGTAGAGAACTGGGTCTGCACATTCGCCGGTCTGCGCATTCCAGAGGAGTGACGTTATAGCCGCGGCACACACACTGGCGTCGGCGCGTGACCAGGTGTGCGCCTCCGTTGCACAGTAGTGAGTCTGACTCTGTGCCAGAGCCACTTGATAGCCGTTTCGCATGGCTCCTGGAGAGCAGTAGTGCGCATGCGCGAGGACCAGTGACTGGACCGGAACGGACCGGACTGGACTGAACTGAATTGCATTGCATTGCATTGCATTGGATTAGAAATATTTTGGCAGCAGTAAGCATGATAATCAGCTAATCCTAGACAACCAGGAAACTGAACAACATCCAGCTGAACCTTAGCTCATGCTACGTATATCCTGGCATAGCCGGGCTAAGCCACTGCTAGTTTTTTTTACCTTCATTGGTATGACAAATTGCCAAATGCCAAGCAGCGTTCACAGTAGAGGTTGGGCTGTTGCAAACATTTTAAAATTTGTCACAGCAATGAGAATAGAGCCTTTTTTCGCACAAGTGGTGCCGAATCTGCGAATTCTCACGGGAAATTCGCGCTATGTAGAACCGACATTGCGTTCAATGCGCAGGAATCTTAAGAATACACGTCCTCAGTACTTCGCGAACCTGCACAAGCAATCTTTAACCTAGCAGATGGCACGTATTTTCAACCACAAAAACGCAACATGCCTACAAAGACAGCTTTGTGTGCTTCAAAGGGCGTGAATCGAGAGTCCGATTCCCCCTCCCTGGTAACATCTACGTCAGTTAATTGCTACGTGTATGGATGGCTTTTTAGATGACAGAATTGGCGCTCAGCCGGTCAGGTCACATGCAATATCAGCATGTAGAGACCAGTCAAAACCTCTGAGTGGCGAGCAAGATTTTGTCACGCTCGTTTTTTTAGAACACACCAAACGTGAATGGCAACGTCTGGTAGGCTTCTGAAACTGTCTGGGGAACAACCGAGTTGCGCTAAGGAGAGGCGTGTTATGTCATCCAAGTCAAACGCGACTCGATGCGCTACACCACAGCAGACACCGCGAAGATTGAGAGACGCTTTCTACTTTACCGGAGCTGGCGAGGCCGCTCCCTCGCTGGTGTCAGTGGCAGACTCTCTTTTGCGGACGACCTCGTAGATGACCCGCTCCGTCCTTGAGACCACGTCGTCGCCCAAGGGCTGCTGGTACTGCCTGGCGAGTTCGCGCATCTGCTGAGTCATCTGCGTCGTCAGTGGTGCGGGCGGCTGCTGCTGGTAACGCGGTGCCCGCACCTCCTCCTGCGACCTCTGGCTCGGGTGCCGCTGCAAGTCGTAGCCCGAAACCGTCGTGGGTGGTGCGATCCTCTCGCCTAAGTTAACGACCACAGTGGTAGGTGGCAGGATGATAGGCCTCTGCGACGGCTCCCTCGAAACAGCCACACTCGACGCCGGCCTCCCCCGCTCTAGCTGATCCAGCCGCTCCAGCCGATCCAGCCGCTCCAAGCGATCCAGGCGATCCAAGCGATCCAACCGTTCGAAGTGCTCCATCCGATCGTAGGGTGAAGCGCATTCCAGGCGCTGAGAAGGGCGATCCAAGCGCTCCATCCGATCGTAGGGCAGAGCGGCTTCCAGGCGCTGAGTAGGACGGCCGACGGATTCCTCGAAGTAAAGTGCTTGCTTGCTCTGGCGCTCTCGACGGGCCGGGGGCCGCTCTTCGTAGTAGTCATCGTAGGCCGGGCGGAAGCTCAGGTGATCTGGTGGTACGTCCACGTAGTAGGATTGCGTCCGCCGTGCTCCGCCTTCACCACCACCGGGCTCCGTCGAGGTGATGGTTCCGGAGGGCGTCCTTTGGAACATCTGGACCTCGACGTAATTGCGATTCTCATCCGCGTCCTCGTAATCGTCGTTGTAAATCCGTTCCGCAAAAACGGGACCCTGTGAGGCCATTGCCTTGAGCATGCTCTCCGACGGAGCAGGCGCCTTGTATGAACGCACCTTGGCTTTCTTGGGGGCCTCGACAGAGCCCTCAGACTTCTCACCCTTTGACTTCGAGGACTCGACTGAATCCTTGTCGAGCGAGGGTGACGCCCTGCCGGAACTTTTCGCAGAAGTCTTGCAGGAGCCTTTGGTGGACGCCCTACCGGACACTTTGCTCTTCGGGCTCGTCTCCTTCGGACTTTTCTCCTTAGGACTCTTCTGCGGGGGACTCTTGTCCTTGGGAGTCTTGTCCTTGGGTGTTTTGTCCTTGGGAGTCTTGTCCTTGGGAGTCTTAGAACTCTTGTCCTTGTCCTTTTTGTCCTTCTTGCCCTTTTCTTTCTTTTCACCATCCTCCTCTTCCTCGGGCATGGCTATGGCCTTGACTCGCCGAGCCCCGGTTCAAAAGTCCAACTACCCTGCAAAGCCCGAGGCAAGCACCAAAGCAACCCAAGAAACGTGGTTAAGAAGGAAGGCCTAGAAACTGAAAAGAACGAAAAAAACGACTTCCGTGAGTGAGCGGAGGCATAGGGACATTGGTCACAAGGGTCGCGTGACCCAATTCCCACTCCAGGTATAAGGACCCTTTATTGTGCCGGCAGCCGGTAAAGTAGGCTGCGAAAAGTGTTACCTGAGCCTTCCAGTTTAAAAACCAGCATTATACCACAGCGCTACAGGGGCAGCTGCCGACACGGCTTTTCAATGGGTTATTTATCAAATTTAATCTCCGCGTAGCGTGCTTAGCCAATAAGAAGCGACTGCCGTGAGAAATTTCTGACGGTAATTTCTCCCGGTTGCCGGGATAATAGACACTACCAAAAACAAAACAACGACACATGCCTAAACACAACATTATGGTAAAAAAACCCTTCAAACAATGACACATGGCTCAACACAACATAATGATAAAGCCCCTCCCGCTCCTACAGTTGCGCGTGTTAAAAGCGTTTCAGGTTAACTAGTTCATTTAATATGTTAGCCTAGTCAGGTTGCTCGTCTTGCATTTTCATTACATCTCTGATATAAGCAATGCTTTCAATAAACTATTCCCTTGCTTTTCGTGCATCCAGGTCTGCATGTCGCAGGGGCACACGAGGTTTCCAGAGACTGTGCAAGCTCACGGCCATAAACATGTCAAGTGGCATGCCTCCATCATTACGCGTTTGAAGGAAACGTATTCCGTAGGGAGATACCGGCAGTTCTTTCTTTAGTGTCCGCTGGAGGATGTCCTAGTGGAACACTGCAAACGGGGCTTTTTAGGGAGTATTTATCCCATAGAATCTCTGAATAGTCTTCTTACCCTGTGAGAGGACACTGCCGTGAGAAATTTCTGACGGTAATTCCCCCGGTTGCCGTGATAATAGTCACTACCTGAGCAATATATAAAGACAGAATGCTCGAAAAAGAACCGAGCGGATCTGCATTACCCACTACCAAGTTTCTCAAAAATAAACACCGTGAATAACGTGAAGAAATTCACAATCTTTGGCAAAGTTAATAAAAATAAAAACGAAATATAGAATAAGGTGGGATCGAACGAGCCACTTCGCTACCCGAAACATGAGGCGCGACCATTATGCCACGCTAATTTTTTTTATTGCTGGTTTAACAACGTACAGCAAATACAGGCTGGTAGATGTCATTAGACACCACTGCCCTGCTTTGAGCAAGCAGTTAACCACCGTTGACTACCGCACCCTGCAGAGGCAGACGTACCGATCACAATGAAGCAAGCCTGGACAACCAGTCAAAAGACACTGCCGGCAGATTATCCCTACCGTCTAAAGTGCCGTCCAAAGTGCCGGCTGGAGGCAATATATCCACTTCCTTAGGCATTCTGTCTTTACGGTGTACATTCGCTCTGCTTAATCTCCGGAACGCGCTTCGGTAGAGGGGTGTAAGGGGGGAGGCGGCGAGAAGTTTCTGTCTAGACAACTCAAATCCCTGCTCTGCTCTGGTTTACTGACACTGTTGTGCCCTGTATACCCCCTGAAGAACGAGATCCACAGCGAAGCTGCGCGCGAGATGGGACCCGCTCGGAGGGCAAGGCTCGAGACAGCCGGGGAGGCGTCCATTACGGCTGCCCCACGGCTGTACTCACTCGTTTGAGGCGAAGATGGAAGTGCCCCCGGTCCCGAGGCTGCGAGGGGATGCGAACCGCGGGCCGCTGATCCGTCAGGCCGCTGTCGGCCGCCGAGCGACCCCGCACGAGCTGCCCACCGCACGAGCTGCCCACGCTCTGCGCACCCCGGGGGCCTCAGTCCTCTTTGTCTTCTGCGAATCGCTCTTTCACTGAATGTCCTCTTCGCACCATAAATCACAGCGCCGTCGCCTTGTGTGCCCTTTACGAGTCCCGGCTTTTTTTGGCTGAAATCCTGCTTGAGCAGTTCCCAGCGCCCGTCATCGCCATCGTTTGGGTTATTCTAATCATCGTCAACTTCCTTGTCCATGGCATCATCAGCATTGTCGTCGTCACATCTGTGCTCGAATTCTGATGGGCTAATTTCACGGCCCATTTGTTGTTGCGGTTGCCCAGCAAAAGAAACGCTCAACTGGCTACGCGCCTGCCGTGCGCGCCCACGTTTTTTTTTTTTTTGTTCTTTCGTGCCTGCCTAAACTCATCCTTTTTTTTTACCGAACCAACTGTTAATAAAGAGCGTCCTAAAATCGTATCCCCTAGAATCATGAAGGGAATGCGAAGTAATCGGAAGAGTAATCATCGGCCATTTTTATCTGCTTTTCTCAGGCGTACGACTCGGCTTCTCTTTTTCTTCTTAACTATTACGGCTTGATTGTGCCTATAGATTTCATTTTGTAGCGAAAGCTACAGTACGCTATCCCCGGAGGTGTTCGCGGGTTACCAGTTTTGACCTTGAGAGCTAGAGGTTAAACCACACCCCCTTCCGCAAGCGCCCGGATTTGAGCAGCGCCCGCTGGTCGGGGCGAGATAGGCGAGGAGGGATCGTAGAAGCGTGCGGTACCCGTGCCGCCACATTGCGGAGGAAGGCGAGGACGCCGCCGCCGGCAGCGATGAGTGCGCGCGACGAAGGAAGGCGACGTGCGCGCAGGGCCGTGTGCGATGGAGTAGGACGAACATCCAGCTGTGGTCACTCGCACAGCGGTGACGCTTACACAACGCCGTGAGGTGAAAAAGAGGAGACACGCTACTGTTGAGTACAGCTTCGCTACCTTCAAGTCTTACGCGTTAGTGTGAGCCCCCTTCATTTTTTCTACGGATAAAGCTATTCTTCTTGGCCAGTCTCCGAGAGCGGGTATGCGTCATTTAATGCAGGGCACCATCGTCTTCATCAGGACTATTAGTGGTGGGGATGATGTTATTAGCAGTAATGTAGTGGTACATTTATAAGCTGAGGACGAAGGGTCGACCAGGAGAGAGTATTATAGGGGAAAGGACGTAACAGCTAAGTCTGGTTAATAGGACTTATGAACCCGAACTCGCCAGCACTCGCCCCCGGCAACTGTGGTGGTGGTGGTGGAGGCCCATAAACTTGCGCATACCCACTCAGGGGATTGGCAAAAAAAAAAACTTTTCAATAAAAAGAACCAGATAAGGCAAAACAATACAGTCGATGAAAGAATTTAGTACGTATATTGAAGAGAGAAATAGAAAAAGAAAGAGGAACGAGAAAGCCTGATCGGAATGGTTTGAGTACGGAAGACGAGCCGTCTCTGAAATTAAGGAATGGATGGCGTGACAAACATCCCCATGGCAGTGGCCTAGCTTCGTGTCCCCAAAACACAAAATCACTGGCAAAGTTAACGGCAGTACAAGACGCCGCAGGCGAGCCTCCAGCAGCCTTCTTCGATGATGAGAGAATCGGCGGCAAAAAAGGAAGAAATGTTCATCCGATTCAATTTCATGGCAGATGTGGCACAAGGGTGAGGTAGTTAGACCTGCCCGATGTAGGTACTGATTAAGTGGGGGAGCACCACAACGAAACGAGGTCAGCGAAACTTCGCACAAGCCAGTTTCGCAGAGGCTTCTTTTCCAATGAAACCTGAGATGTTCGAGCTCCGGAGAAGTGGGCAGCCCGTGATCAGACACGTCCTGGGCCAACAGGTATTGGCGATAACGGGCTAGCAACACGCAAGCAAACGGGGAAAGCACCTCCACAAACTGGCGTCCGAGCGCGCGCTGCCGCCTGCATATTTGTAAAGAAGAAAGGAACGCCCTTGCAACCTGAACTGTACTGCCTAAAAAGGGCAGCATGGCTTCTCGTACAGTGCATGCAGCAATTTTAAGACCGTTGCAAACACAATACGCTGCTTGAGATTAGTCTTTTTAAATGACGGTGATGATACGGTGTAGGACATACATAGGATATGCTTTTTCCATAGATGTTGAAGACTTGTTTTACTCGGTTCCGCACAATGAAGTGTAGGTCGCAGTTGCGGAGTGTATCGAAACAAACTGGTGAGATAGCCTTTCAGAATGGTGCTGGTGTCTCTGTTAATAATTTTATGTCCCTTCTTGAATTTTACCTTAGTGCCTACCACATACTTACGAAAATAAGCTTTACAGACAAAAGAAAGGCATTTGCATTGGCTCTTGTGTATCGCTAGCACTTTGCAACATTTTACTGGCAGGCATCGATCGGGATCTGTCAGTCGCTCGACGGGGACGAAGTTTTTATAGTTTTCAGATATGTTGATGATTTTTTGGTTCTTTTGCAAAAACGAGACCAAGTAACCTATCCTAACACAGTCATGGAAGTTTTAAGTCATTTTCATAAGGGCGGGAAGGGTTTAAATCTTACACATGAGCTACCCCTTTACAGTAAACTCCAGTTTTTAGACATTAAAATAACTTTTATGGACGACCACGTTTGCTGGGAATACTCACCTAGAACCTCCAAGGAACTGTTGCCTTTCGATTCTAAAGCTGTAAACCGTGCCATCGCCACATGTGCCTTCGGTCTGCCGTGTACAAATCGCGTGAGCATGCTATGGGAAGCAGTTTTTACCATCAAATGGCCAGGCTTAAAGCTGCTGGCTTTTCGAGCTCAACCCTTACCGCCGTGGGGGAGGGTTTGCTAAAGAAAACGAAAGGTGCTCCTCAGAGGGCTAATGCTGAGCACTTGCAAAATGACCCGGTTGTGTTTTCAGCGCCCTTGAAACTTGTCACGCAGTGCTCAAGAATAGCGCCGGAGCTGAAACGCAAAAAATGCGAAAAGAAGCATGTCACGCCTTTCATTAGGTGTGCGATTGGTGTTGTGTTCGAGATACCTCGGACTTGTGGTAAAGTGTATATCGGCCAAAGCGGCCGATGCATTTATGACCACCTCAGAGAACATGCCCTGTCGATGAAAAATGGAACTCGTTCGCACTTGCCACAACATTGTAAAGATTGTCATTAAGTCTGTAAACCCGATCTGGACGAAACAAAAATAATCGAAAGGAGCAGAGATGCTACCGCACGTGAGGTTGCCGAGGCGTTTTTCTTAAAGGGACAGACAACCGATTTTCGTCGAGTATATATTCTCTATCCCAAATGAAAGGGCATCACATAAAGCACCCTGAGGAGAAACGGTTTTGCTGATAACGCTCTAGAACTTTTTAAATCGAATTTTCTGATCTACGAGCCGTATGTGTCCCTCCCAAAACTAATGCTGGCAACCATGATATAGAGTAGCTCGGCAACATACTTTTGTCTGTATGCGAAATAAAAAACGATATTTAAAAACTTGTTCCCAGCTAAAAAAGTGTGAATCGCAGGCTTTCCTGTTCCTATTTGTGTTTTTTTTAATGCTAGGGTCTATTTTGCACGAATGCGCCATCTGTTGGGGTAGACGATAGGTAGAATCTGGCTTCACGTTGTGGAGGCGGGAAGTTCAATTCTCCCCGGGCGCGACTTTTTTTTTTTTTTTAAAGTTGTCGTTGGCGTATTTGGAGACTGAAATCAAATATTTTGGCAGAACAAACGCCCCTGACTCAGACAGAATCGTCAAAGCTCCTTCGCTGGGTCTGTTTACTGAACGCTGCCGTTGATTCTGGGCATGGTGGCTCAGTTAGCCACACTGAGAGCAACCCAGCGGCGGCGGGCGGCGTGTCTTTAGAATTTTCAAAGTAATGTTTAGAAATACATATAATATTTAAGCTTGTACAAATACTTGTGTAAGAGGTTTTCAATACGTAAATAAACGTTTCAGCAGTTACAGTAGCTACTAGGTTTGCAGGTCACGTGACAGGGACACATATTGTAGTGTCAAGTTTCGACACTACGAACCGCCACCCTTCCGATTTCAGGAAGTTTGCTGCCAAATTAAAATTATTTCCGCCAGTTTGTTTAAAAATTGCTTGTTGTTACCGGGCTATATAAAACGCTGGCTTTCATATTAGCTAGAGAACATATACGCGACAAAAATCGGTTGTCTGTCCCTTTAAAAAGAAAAGGGCCCATGTGCGTAAGTGTACCGTCGCTATCTATTTATGATAAGGAAAGTGCATTTCTAAATACTTTTGTCTGATGTTCGTCTGATGCTCGTGATGTATACTTCCCCTCCTTTATTTTTTCTTCAGTGCATGCCTGTTATATATGTTTGTGCTTTGCGAAATAAATTCAGTTGTTTGTAGCGCCTGTCACGTTTGCCACCGTCCTTGTCTTTTTTGCGCTAAGCCTCCCATTCATTCTACGGGCTGATATTATAGTGCTATGCGTTGAGCGTGTTAGCCCCGGAAAGCTACCCCGTTTCTTTGCCGATCCCCCACGAGGGTATGTGCCATCAGTGAAGGAGCAACAAGAACAACAACGCATGGGGTACTTCTATAGACGCTCCACTCGCTTGAAGACACTTTGGCATTGGGCAACCGAATATAACGATCTATGCAGAGGTACTGGAAAGATGACATCGCAAACGTCCTTATATAATTTTTAGTCATCCTTTTCTACGTTACACAAACAAACTCTATCTGGAAGCACAGGTAACACAGGATGTACGTGCCGTTGGAATTAGAGTTGTCCATTTGTAAACAGCCCGAGACCATCGAACACGTATTTCTCCACTGCTGGGCGGCGGTTATCTTTAAGGACGTCCTTCAGAAAGCGATCCGTAAAGAGCTGAAACTACACCCGTATGGCATCAGGTTTTTGTCTGTAGAAAATGAAGAAAATGTACCACTTGATGTGGGGATCTTGGTTTGATTAGCCTCCATAGTATTTAGAGTTTGCGCATGGCCCGATTCCACAATGATGCGTACGCGCGGCCAACGCGACATTGCTTACGAAACCGTGCATCTAAGCTTTTTTTTGCGAGAGATAGCCCTACGGCATAAGAAAAAAAGCTTTCATAGGTACAGCACTGCACCCGTTACGCGCAAAAATTCAAGAACTGCACAGACCAAAAAACCGCGTTCCTGAGTGGCTACCAAGGGTTGAACTCCTGACCACACTTCCAGTAATGGCCTGGTGGCACCTAGCATGCTTCACCAGCTGGCTTGTTGGCATACTGACATGTTTAATCTGTAAATATTGTTTAGTCTGCTGTTGAGTGCAATGTCAGAAACAGGGGAAACAAAACGTAGATATCATAGTTGTAGCTTTTCGGGCTGTCACTGTGAGGACCAGTGATGAAATCCCATCGGACTACAGATGCGTTTATTTTTATGGACACCTTACAGCGGCGGCCTTCTTCTTCACCGGACAACTACTGCAACAGCTATCATATTTTGCGGAATGGGGGTTTTCAGGTCAAAAATAACGAAAACAAAGTCTCTAGATACCAACTTCTCCAATCATTTTATTCCCATTTCTCTTAACAAAAACGCATACATAAGCGCACCCGGTATTGATGAATTCACGATATGGGATAGTTTTATTGTCTCCACGTTGCTGATAAAACTTTACTATGCGGCAGTTGCATACTTCCGCACATCCATGTTCGCTTCAGTGTATAAGCCAGTGGCTGAACCAGCACTGGTACTTCGCTACCCTGTATACAGCTTGTGCCCAGATGTATATAAAATCACCATGGCTTTCCCACTACATAATGTCGTTGCACGCACCGTTAAAAACAAATGGTGTCGCTGAACAATAAACGCATCGACAAATAACGATGAAACGGGCGCTATTTCCACTGCTGTCGTTCGTTGTGCGTTTGTTACAATTTTTAAGTGCGAATGCACTTTATAAGCGACCCTGAATTCCAGCGACCGCCGTCCGTCCACATAGCAACAGCTGCGGGTGCGCGCGCTCCTCGTCTTCCTTGGCAACGGGGGGAGATGGGCGCGCGCTGCCTGGCCGCTGACATGGCACATACCCACGTGGGGGATTGGCCAGGAATCTCCTCGTCTTCCTTGGCAACGGGGGGAGATGGGCGCGCGCTGCCTGGCCGCTGACATGGCACATACCCACGTGGGGGATTGGCCAGGAATCGGGCGTGAGAAGGGCTAATGCACCCGCTTAAAGGAGTACTGACACGAAATTTCAAAGCTGAGATCCGCTCTAGCAATCAAGTACAACGACAACACAAATAGGTGTCTGTGAATAAATGCATCTTTCTTTCTTTGTAGTTGTGTGTGTGTGTGTGTGATCTCTCTTTCGCGAACATTACCGAACCGCGCAAATTCAACTCGAGCATTCGCACTTTCACATTCTTCCCCTCGGGGAAATGCGGGGAAATTTTTTGTTTGCGATAGGTACACCACCTTTTCGTTTTTTTTAACACGAAAGTGTTGTGGTCCGGTATTCACGAAGATTTCGCTTACATCATATTCGCCACGAAAGTGACGCCAGTACAATGAAACAAGCGGCCTGTAAAGGGTGCACCTGTGCACATAGGGTTTGTTTTTTTTTTTTTGCGGGGAAGACAACCTTTAGTACTAAGGAATACGTTATACTTAGGGTTGTTCGTTTTCGAATTATATATTTTAACACGAAAGTGTTTTATGCCGGGATAAACCAAGATTTCACTGACGTCATATTCGTCACGAAAATGACGACAGTACAATGAAGCAAGCGGCCTGCCGAAGCGACCCGCCAGCAGGATGTCGCTGCCAAGAATACCCACAAGACAGCCACCGACCCGCAAATCATGCTGAGCTGCAGATTTTGCTGCACATTTCACTTTCGTGTTTTACCGATTCCTATGACAGAGAAATCAACAACAGTTTTAACCGTAACCCAGTCAGGCAAACCATATGTCATTTGTTTCGCCCGTCACCAAATCTTCCTCCCAGCTGGCATTGCATTTCTATAGTAGCCCTATAAACCGAACAAGCCGGGTACATATAAACCACAGGGACGTTTTGCATATAACTCGTTTAATAAATAAAGTCAATGGCTTGTAGCCCGTACGCTTGTGGAATTTGTTGACGAGTCGAGCATAATGCTCGGCCACAACACTTGGACACCCGAGCTCTTTACAAAAAACAATTTGGCAGGACCAGAAATGAAACATGCTCGTAGCCCGACGACAGCGTCCTCCATTTGGTTTCGGCCAAGAACTCCTCCGAAGAGGCTGTAGGTCTGACGACGGCAGTCAGCTTTGCTCGTTTCACATTCGGCGCACCTAAGTGTTCCTGGGCACTGCAAGACACATTGAAGATTTTCAGTTTATCGACGTTTATATAAAAATGAAGAACGAACAGTGCAGGAACAATTAAGGCAGTAAAAAAGGCATGAAAATGTGTGGTGTTTGTATACACTTCTTCAACTTAAAGCCGCACGTTTTCTTCAACGGTATCAGGCAAGGTTGGCCTGGATCGGTGCCCAGAACAGGGATATACCAGTGGCGTTCACCACCAGTTCTTTATTGATGTAGAAAATGTGAAAACTATTTATGAAAGGTGCCGCCTCCACACACAATCTTCGCCCGAAGATTTGTGACGTAAAAAAATACTCAACGGCGAAACGTGATTGGTGGAGCTTGAATAACACCTTGTCAGAGAGTAACATAAAGGTAAGTAAATATAAAGGAAAACACAGATATCTGGAAACGTGTTCGTAATACAGTTATATTAAAAGACAGGCACTTCGGTTATGAAACATTACCGACGTGACTGCTATTATGGAGTAGTCGGTAAGCTATGTTTAGTTTCGACTTTCATTACAGATTCTGCGTTGAAGCGCTAGTGCTGGCTTGTGTATTATGCAAGTAAACGTAAAATTTGCCATCCATTCTTAATGCCTCAGTAGAGTGCGCAACAACCAGTGCAAAGACACTAAATTATTCGATCAATAGACTATACGTTAAAGGGTCCCGGCAACACTTCCTATAAACGCTTGCACTCTTTCCTTCGCGTCTGGAAGCACTGCGAAAGCTATAGGGTGTATTCACAGGGCCTTGGACCGCGCGCCGGCGCTACCTGCGCGGCGGCGGCGACGCCATACTTGAGGTTGCACTCCGCCGCGCGGGCAGCGCGTTTCCCGACGCGAAACGTTGTTTGCAACGTGGTGCTGGCAAGAACGTTCGTGTGGACGGTGTTTTTTCTGCGTGATTCGTGGGTTTGCGAATGCCTCGTCGTAACGATTAGCTAGCATTGTTCTCGCTTCGAAAATCCGATCTGCGCTGGACTCCTACAACCGCAGACCCGAAGCAGGCCGCACGACAAAATTAAAGCGCCATGTTTTTTTTTTTTCCTTTTGCTGTTTCGAAGCGACGGCTAGGGCAGTGCTTGAAGGCTGTCTGTCTTCATTCGACGAATTCCCAAAGAAGTTATCGATAATATGGCTAATCAGTACCAAATCTGTTGGAGCCCGTTTCATTCAGGTGGGCCCCGGGACGATGGGCGTCGGAGCTTTCACCTCACCCCTCGTCACATGTTTGAAACATTCGCACGCTTAAAATGTTCACAAATTAAGGTAGCCGGCGTACTTTATGGATGAGACGAACCATACTGGGCTCCCAGCCTCAACATGGGCTACTTCGAGTGTTGAGGTGAACGCACGCGTACATGCAATTTCGCTTCCCAGGTAATTGCGGGCATCCAAATTGATG
Source organism: Haemaphysalis longicornis (assembly GCA_013339765.2). Lineage (NCBI taxonomy): Eukaryota > Metazoa > Arthropoda > Arachnida > Ixodida > Ixodidae > Haemaphysalis > Haemaphysalis longicornis. The sequence goes on from CM023449.1 coordinate 22,523,601, forward strand.
CAATTCTTCTTCGGCGCCTTCGACTGTTCTCTAATGACCAAGCGCGCGTTACGTGATCGGGCACTAAAGCTTGACGATGGGTACACAGTCTGACTACTTCAAAAACAGCGTAGAGACTAAAACGTTAATGTATGCAGGGACAAACTAGAGCAGCCTTTATCACTTGCCTCTGCGCTGATTTCGAAGTAGCAAGGCTTGTTCTGCTTATAATTTCCGCTTCGTCTTTACCGAAAGAAAAAAGACTTGAAATTCATCAGTGGGATCTTTGTCGCCGCCACCATACGTCATTTTATCACGTACTTACCCCGCGATGGTTTCCACCCAGACCCTGTGCGTAATCGTTCCGCTTCATTAGGAGCTCAAATGGACGACCTTTGTGCTTTCAACGCACAGAACACTGTCGCCAGAGAACCTCGCCGTCTCTCATACTCCTCAAGAAGCGCGCAACATGCCTGGGTGGCACGGTAAAACCAGCTCCTCATCTCACACGCCACCACATCAAATATCCTCGCAGCCTTGGGTGAAGAAATTTTCTAACCCGTGCCACGGTCGCTTCAAGCAACGGAGCAAATAAGGAAATCGGCGCACGGGGATGACATGTACCCCGATCGAGATAGCGCGAAATCGCCAAAACGGACAGGGCTATGCACGCCGCTGTCCGCGCCTGTCAAACCATCGGACAGTTGCATTCGTCGCGCGAAATCATACCGTCTTAATCACTGCCCTGGCCTTCGCTTCGAAACAACAACAACAAAAACGGCGCGCTTGATTTCGTCATTCGGCCTGCTTCGGGTCTGCGGTTGCAGGAGACGTGAACAGCGCATCCGTAATTTCGCAGCGAAAACAATGCTGGCTACTCGTTACGACGAGGCATTCTCAAACACACGAATCACACAGAGAAAAACACCGTCCACACGAACGTTCTTGCCAGCAGCGCGCCGCAAACAACGTTTCGCGTCGGGAAACGCGCTGCCCGCGCGGCGGAGTGCAACCTCAAGTATGGCGTCGCCGCCGCCGCGCAGGTAGCGCCGCCGCGCGTCCCAAGGCCCTGTGAATACACCCTATAGGTATCGTGAGCACGGAGCGGCACTGCGTGATGTGCTCGTCGCAGCAGATAAGTCTTTCGGTAGTGCTTTGCTTTTGTGGCTTTCTTTTTTAAGAGGCTATCGAATGCGTTCGTTGTTGCAACTAAAGGAAAGCGGACCAATAGCCGCTATACCGCTGTAATGATACAATTCCAGCAGTCGAAGAACGCCAAGACCGGGAAAGAGAAAAATCTTTTGAGCAAGTTTCTAAGTTATCTGATGGGCATAGCAGTAATTTTCGGCCGAGGTACTTTTGCGACTCACTAATCTAAGTACAGGATGTGCTGGTTGACTACGCTCTGCAAGCATTTAATATTTCGAAATAAGTTGAAAAAAGTGTTTCTGGGTCCCTTTAAAGCCGGTCTTAAAGGGGTCATGCAGACAAAACACAAGTTTCGTTCATTCGAAAAATTGCATGGTTAGAATCATACTGCCACCACTTTTAACGTAAACTTCCTCAAATAAGCTACATAATTAGCAAAAAAAGGGAATGGTCATGCGGGCCACTAGCTCATTTCCCGCAAAATACGCCATGATGTCATAAGCCCTTCTGTGTGATTGGCTGAGGCAGACAAAAACAAACGCAAATTAGGCAGGGCAAATTAGCCATTTGCGCTTAAATGTAGGGCACATTTTTATAGCAGTGAGAATTGTGGGGTGAACAATTAAACTTACGGGCGAACACGTAAACAGGGAAACAGTTAGTGCGGCACTTTTGCCGGCTGAAATTGCCTAACACACCGTCGGACACTCTGGACTTGCCTGAAGCAACACTGACAAACTGACACAAGCGGCACAGTCCCTTGCGTGACGATGCTTGTCGAGTAACAGCTTAAAGGAGCCATGAAGACAAAATACAAGTTTGTTTTATTCGAAATATTTCGTGTTTTATAGTGCCCCCAGCGCTTGTCCGGATACAAACGATGCTTTATTCACTGCGAAATTAATCAATTTCAGTTGAAATTTTGATTTTCCCGCTAAATCATGTTTTCGTGGTCTGCAATGACATCACGGGAAGCGACCGCTCTGCAGCTTAGGATACCTTTATTCACGCGTCCGCAGTACAGGGTGGAGACACGTATACGCTCTGCCATTTTGGGTCACTCGCTCGCCGCCGGAGCAAGTCATCTTTTCAAAACCGCGCTAAAATTATCGCCGCGACTCGGTTTACTGGCGAAGTTTGAATCATCTTATCTGTTTCGCGTTGCTGGGTCTCGTGGGAAACGAAAAGAACAACGCGTTGATCACGTTGACCCAATTGCAGCGGCACGGGACCATTCAAAGGGTGTCTCTTTACCCACCAAGCAGCACAAATTGGTTTCGTGCAAAAGTCATTACTTACGGCCATAGAAACCCCCATGAGCTGCCCGTGAGATCATGGTCTTATCTGTTAAAAGTTATCTTCGATGTTTCTTTGTTTTCCTTCTAGTCTATCTCATGCTACTAGAAGGTACATGTGTGTCGTGCGGGGGAAAACCAACAGAGAGCGCGGGTCTCTTTTGCTATGAAAAAAATTGTGTAGAGCGCAAACGTTCCCCAGAGAACTCGTGCTGCAGTCAGCGCCACCTGTAAGTTTTAATAAAACTAAACAGTTATTTTATGTGTTTTACAGACATTTATGGCATAAAATAAACAAAAGACTATTTAGAGCAATAATAAAGCATTAATTTAATGAAAAAACTTCTGAAACCAAGTGGTAAGCAGCGGCCGCCAGGAGCGCTGCTTACAACAGGAGTTCCTCAGCAGAAATCTTCATCGCAAATGGCAAACCCCTAATCGGCCTCCAACGACACACTTCTTTCTTCTAGTACACTGTTCCTATGCGCAGAGTGCGGTTCGCTGAATGCATAAATAGTCTTAATGAATACATTTTTAGTTGAGGGTCAGCGACCGTCCTGTGTGTCGTCCTTTGTGTCTTGTTCATTGCGCTGAATTTCTACTATGGTCAGATTATGAGGCGCACTGTTTGTGTGCGTTACGGCGAACTTCGAGGCCGCGCAGGTTGCTATTCCTCCGTATCGAGAGGCGGTTTGCCCTCAATTTTGCAGGTCAACTAATCCATTCTGTAGCGATAGATCCAGCAAACTGGATGACGCCCTGTGCGGCGGGCTGCGCTGCGTCTGCTCGCAGTGTGGCTTAGGCACTATCAACTCCCAGCCAATCGCAAGGATGCGGTCAAAGGAACTCACCTCTTTCAAATCTGGCGACCGAGTACCGGACTGCGCAACGGAGTGGCTCTTCAACCCCGGCCGATGGAGGTTCTGCCCACGATCATGAGGCGTCGCACGCTGGTTCACTGGGAAATTTTCTCGGACCCTTGCTGACCAGCGGCGGCTGCTTGGTTCTGTAAAGTTCTGGGCACGAGGAATGAGCACGCGGGGGGTAATCACGCTCACACAGACTTAGGGGAATTGCCCCGAAAACGTAAGGAAGAAATACAGGACCACTTCATTCTTTGAAGGTAGATGAGCAGCGGAGCTTTTTAAAGCGGAGTTTTAGTGTTCTCACTGGTGGCATCTGCAAACCGAAAACGCCGGAGTGAAAGAAAAAAATTGGCCGTGTATCTGCTCGTTTCGCTGAAAATGTCGACATTGTCGACATGTGCCAAGTAAATGCCTATGCTTTCCGCTCACCTATCATATCCCTCTTGCGTCGCCCTCCCCCCACCTCCAACGTAAACACGCTAAAGGTTTGTTGAAGTCAATTTAAATTTACTGCGTTCCATTACTACAGGCTGGGTTATCGATTGCAGCGCTGCAGTACGGCGGAGACGCGCGTGAATCGAGGCGCCCTGCTTCTATGTTTATAGAACCACGTTGCCGTAGTCCATGTGCATTCCAAGCGGAACGTTGAGCCTATCTAGTGGAACCTTTCGTTGTTGCTGCCGTTGCTGTTGCCTCGAATGCCGCCAGGAGCGCGGGCAACATCAGGCGACGCTTTTCTGCAGTAGATGTAGAATATCACTTGCTGTCGCAACAACCAAGCATCCAGAATTTTTTAATAAAGGAACACTGCAAATATCACTTATGTATTGATGTTCTGCCGTACGTTTGCGTAATGTCTTGATATTGTTCAACCATGTTGACAAGTATGAACATGGACACCGGGCTTAGACGTTTAGATTTGGCTGTGAGAGTATACATAAGACTACTGCGCAGATTTTGTTTCACGTTTGCCTGGTGGCTGAATCGAGTCACGGACGGACAGACAGGACAGAGAGACAGACAGACAGACAGACAGACAGACAGACAGACCAAAATTTCTGGGTTTAAGTAGCCAATGAAAAACTCGTCTTCAAAAACGCTTCCCTTGGCCTGAATCGAACCTGGGTCCGTCGCGGTATGAAGCCGGCGTCTATCCGATGCCCCCCTAGCGACAATTTTTTTTTCCTAATTGGGCTCCATATAGACATGGTCGAAGCGGTTTGGAAAACTTAGACGACAACCAAGGAATCCGTCGCGAGAAAGCTTTGCATTCAACCACCGTCGTCGTTTGACAGAGGGGTGCATGTTGTGGGTTCTTGGTTGGCCACAGACTCCCGCTCAAACCTGGCTGTCGCGACGGGGGATCCCTCAGCGGGATTGTAGCCACGTGTACGTCTCGCCTTTTCCGAAACGCGGGGTTGAGCGTGCGGACGGACCCTGCACTTACGCTTGGCGTCAGCGGCCCGATCGTCGTCGGTGACCTCCTTCCGCAACGTTCGCAGCCATTGTCGCCTATGTGTTTTACACGTCGGCTTTTGGTCTTCGCCCCTACTTGTCCACTCAGGACATTCCCCTCCAAATCAAAGAGGCCGCCTCAGCTGCGTCCACCCCAGCGCCATTATCATATTAGACGTTCAAGGGGCATTCAATACTGTCAGAGAGAGAGAATAAACATTTATTGAGCATAAGTGCTGATGGCAGGGCACTCGCCCGGTGGAGGGCATCCTTATTCCGGGATACCCAGGCTGCGACTTGCCGTCCAGGCCCTCTTGACCAGTTCTTGCTGGTGTCCAAGGTCCGGATCGACCAGACGAGCCATCCACTGCTCAAAAGTTGGGTAGGGGATTGGGGGTAGGTTTGGAGTTTTTTGGCACTCCCATACCTGGTGGTACAGGGTGCCCGGCGTTGCACAGAAATTGCAAAGGGAGGGATACTGAGTCGGGTAGATGGAATGGAGGAGGGTGCTGTGGGGATAAGAATTCGTCTGCAATCGCCGAAGAGTGGTGGCTTCTTCTCTGCTTAATTGAGGATGAGGTGGTGGGAATACTCTTCTGCCGAGCCTATAATGTCCCAGGACGTCTGAGTACCGGAGAAGTGGGTCCGTTTTGATGTCAGCGGAGAACATTCCGTCTCGGGTAATGGCCCGGTGTATGTACGCGCGGGCAGCGGTGTGAGCCGCCTCATTACCGTCGATGGATTCATGCCCAGGAACCCAGACGATTTCCATATCAGGTAGTTCTGCAATATTTTTCAGAATGGTCAGTGCTGGTGTAGAGATGCGCCCCCGCTGATAACTTCGACATGCCGCTTGCGAGTCAGTTAGTATTGTTATAAAGTCCTCGCTGGTCGTGGCAGCCAGGGCAATTGCAACTTCCTCTGCAGCTTCTGTTGAGGCTGTACGCACAGTCATAGCTGTCATTTCCTGACCGGCCGCGTTAACAACGCAGACGGCGTGTGCTGGGTGATTCGGATATGTGGCTGCGTCGCTGAATCTTGTTGTTGGGTTATTTCCATACTTGGCGTTGACGGCTTTAGCTCTAGCGATGCGGCGTGCCTTGTTATGAACGGGGTGCATGTTTCTTGGTATCGGTAGAACTCGGATGTGCTGTCGAATCTCTAATGGAACACGTATCTTGTGGTCTTGCCTGGGTGGCGTCGCATATCCTAGCTGTCGTAAAGTCGTCCTTCCAGTGTGAGTCAGCTTCAGTCGTTCAAGCTGAGAGGTTCGGTGTGCTTCCTCTATCTCCTCCCAACTATTATGTATTCCCAGTTGGAGCAACCTTTTCGTTGATGTCTTTGACGGTAGTCCTAAGGCGATCTTGTAAGCTTGTCGAATTATAGTATTCAATCTGGCTTTCTCCGTTGTTTTAAGGGCAAGATAGGGAGTGCCATATGCGATCCTGCTGATGAGCAGTGCCTGTATGATGCGCAGGGTATCCGACTCCAGCAAGCCAAACCTTCTATTCGACACCCGATGTATGAGGTGCATTAGCTGGCTGAGAGTGCGGTTGAGAGGGGCAATTGTATGCATTCCTGATCCATTTTTGGGAATCACAAGCCCTAAAATACGCAGATGAGGCACACTGGGAACTGGTTTGCCCTGTATTGTGAGCTCGGGCTCAGGGATGCTTTTCTTCCTCTGCGTAGCTTTCCCAGATATTAGAGTAAGCAGAGCTGACTTCTCTGGGGCGCATTGTAGTCCTCGGGCTCGAAGGTATTCGTGTGCCTTGTCAATGGCTAGTTGAAGGGCGTCTTGTTGCTCCCCCATTGATCCCGTGGGGGTCCAAAGGGTCAAGTCGTCTGCGTAAAGCGCATGCCGTAGATGCGGGATGTCATTGAGTATTCGAGGGAGATCTTTCATTACTATATTGAATAGGAGCGGTGATATCACCGAACCTTGTGGAGTGCCCTTTGGTATTGTTTTAAATGTTCTTGAACGGAGGTGGCCTATTCCGATGGTTGCCGTGCGTCCTGTCAGGAAGGCCGCAACATAGTTATATAGCCTCTGGCCACAGTCAATTGAGGCTAGTCCACGAAGAATGGCTTGGTGGTTAACATTATCAAAGGCTCCTTTGATATCCAAAGCTAGTATGCATCTTTTGTGCGAATTGGAAAGCCTGTCTATTATTTCTTCTTTAAGTTGCAGCAGGATATCTTGCGTGGATAAATGGGGGCGGAATCCATACATATTTGTTGGGAAATGCCCATTATCTTCGATAAACGGGGAAAGGCGATTTTGTACCATGTGTTCTAATAACTTCCCAACACAAGATGTGAGGGAAATGGGTCGCAGATTTCCTGGGGCTAGTGGCTTACCGGGTTTTGGTATCAATGTAATGTCGGCGTGTTTCCACTGGGATGGGAGTGTTCCGGCAATCCAATGTTCGTTAATGTATTCTAATAGAGCCTCTAACGCCGTGGTGTCCAAATTTCGTAGCAGCTTGTTTGGAATCTTGTCCTTTCCTGGTGTAGTATTCCGGGTCAAGTTTTGGACCACCGCTTCAATTTCAGCGATCGTGAATGGAGCATCCATTTCTTGGTTGGAGCCACCCATGTACGGTTCATGGGGGTAGTGGGGCCTTGTCACTTGTGTCTTCCCACGGTTTCTTTAATTCTTCCAGGAGATCTTCTTCTGTGCCTTGATAATTGTGAATGAGGCGTTTTAGTTGATGCGACGCGGCTGATTTAGTTTCCTTGCTACCCATTAGAGAGCGAAGGAGATGCCACGTGCGACGAGTTCCAAGGGTGCCCTGGAGAGTCGTGCAAAATTGAGACCAATTTTGTTGACTGAGTTGTCTTGCATAATCGGTGGCTTTCTGGGTCAGGTGAGCGATACGAATACGGAGCTTCCGATTTGTTTTGCGTTTTCTTCCACCGTTTAGTGAGACTCCGCCGGGCTTCCCAAAGGTGCATAAGATGGGCATCTATGGCCGGGCAGTCCTGCGTTAATGTGAATTCTTTAGTCTGTTTTTTTGCGGCTTCCAGCATCTGCTCCGTCCATCTTTCAATTTCATCAATGGGACCTGCTGGTGTCGTCTCTCTAAATTTCCGCCAATCAGTAATGCGGGCTGTTCCTATTTTCCTTTGTTGGGCTGTGTTATGGGGGAGCATCAGCTGTATTATATAATGATCACTGCCCAGCGTTTCTTCCAGGCATTCCCAGATGGGTTCTTTAACACCATAAGTTAACGTCAAATCCGGTGTCGTGTCTCTAGAGACACTATTTCCAATTCTGGTGGGGACATTAATGACATTGCACAAATGTAGGTTATGCTTTCGGATGGCTTCGTATAGCTGCTGGCCTTTTTTGTTATCTCTCGGATAACCCCAGGTAGTATGGTGTGCGTTAAAGTCTCCTACTATTACAAGGGCATGGCCTTTTGTACGTTGCTTTACTGTTTTGAAGAGGAAGTCGATCTCACCGAGTGGTGCAGATGGAGGACTGTATATGTTGAGGATGAAGAGGCTTCCTCGAGTCTTCCTGGGTGGGATGAGTTCGACAAGTGTATAATCCAATGAGGTGGGAAGAGAATGTGTTTGGGCCGTTTGGTTTGCCTGGATGAGGATAGCCGTCCTTGCCTTGGAATCTTCAGTGTATGTTTGGTATCCCCTGAGCTGTATTTCATCTGTCTCCGTTTCTTGCAGTGCAATGACTGTCGGTGCGTGTTGAGATGCAAAAAGTGATAATGAGTGTTTCTTGCTGCGATACGAGCGGCAATTCCACTGCCATATTGTGGTTGGCTCATTCTGGGGGCTTTTAGGGTTCCCCACTCTGGCAAGGTTCCCATTCATCATCGGTTGTCATTCGGCTGGGCGGATTATTGGTGGAAGAGTCCCCGCGTTTTCTGCGATTTTTCCGCTTCACTTCCTCGGCGGCTTCCTGCCTTCGTTCGATCGCTGCAATACGACGTTCAATTTTACTTCCGAGATCACTGATCAGCGTTTCAAGCCTACTTATATCCATCTGTGTTGGTGTCGGTACGCTGGGTGGCCGTTGCGTCACCTCCAGTGTGGTCGCAGTAGGAGCTACGTGTTGCGCTGGCACCTTCTTGATCGTGTCCAGGTGATTGAGGAGTTCCTCAATGCGTTGCTCTAGTTTTTCCGTGCGGGCTGCCTGTAGCTCTAATTGTTTTCTTAGTTGCTCATTTTCCTTTTCTAGCTGTTGCATTCGAAGATTATCTGCAGTGGGGGCTTGTTGTTCAGGCAATGGCGGAAAATCCTCAGGTACCCTTACTGGGTTAGCAGCAATTGAAGACCAGCTTACATGTGGCGGTGGCTGATGCTGACGTTGGGCATTTTCTTGAACATTCTGGTGATGTAGTTGTTGGGCTGATGGTTGTTGTTGCGGCTGGCGTTGGTATGTTACCGCACTCCTTGCAAGGCGTTCGCGCACGTGAAGTGGTGGTGGAGGCGGACGAAGCTTTTTTCGGCACTCTTTGCTTGCGGTTAGATGCTCGAGTCCACACAGTTTGCATTTCGGTGCGCATGCGTGCTCAGGCGCAGGGTCGCGTTCGTGACACTGGGCGCACACGGTCGCCTCTGGTGTCGGGCAAACGTCCCGGCGGTGTCCGATATCGCCGCACAGCATGCAGCACTGCACAGAGCGACGATATGGTCTGCAGCGAGTGAATAGTCCGTGCGCTCGGATGTGAAATGGCACATGTGGCCCTTCAACGTTACCACCGCCGATGACGACTGGCCAAGCATTCTGGCTTGCACGATCCTGGGCCCTGTTGATGCGAGAATGTAGGGCAGTTGTTCTGTTGTTGTGCCGGGGTCTAGGCCATGAATCACTCCCTTGACGGTTCCCGGGAAATGCTTGAAGTATGACAGTACCTTGTATGTCACTGCACCGAGTTGAAGCGTGGTTACGTGGTGGAGTGCTTCCGCGCAGTCTTCGTTTGGCGTACTTGCTACAACTAGATTTTGGATTGCTTGCACTTGTATTATCACTTGATGATTAAAAATGCCTTCGGGAATTCCACTGGCCGCCTGCAGGCCGGCCGCAATTTGCCGATCGCTCCACGAAGCCAGGCGCAGCCCGTCGCGAGGTCGATAGATTATTTTATAGTCCGATTCAGGCAGTCGGGGTGCAGGCGAAGCTCGGGGAGGGCTGGTAGGCTTACCCTGCGATGGGGCCACCACAGATGTGTAGTCGGGGTGCTTGGCTCGGCGTCGGGCGTTTAAGATTTCTTTCCATGGGCCCGGCTGTTGGATGGTTCGGCCGCTGAGTTCGTCGTATTCCATGCTAACTGCTTGGTTGCTCTGCATCGCCTTCGATGGTGATTGGCCGCCCGCCGGGTGCTCCGGCGCGGCAGCTGCAGCCACAGCCGCCGTTGCGGTGTTAGGCCTAGGTGCTGTAGACGCGGTGGTGCGGTCTTCCAAGGCCGATATCTGACGATAGGGTGGCGTAATGGCGTCGAAACTGGTTTCAAATTGCTCAGCGCAACTTCACAGAGCTACGGAAACTGTTCATTATAGTGAAAGTGCGAAGAAAATGCTAGAACTGACCATCGAAGCGAAAGCCCATGCACGATGTGTCTTCTCTGCTTGGGCTTCTTCTTCTTCTTCCAATACTGTCAGAAACGAGGCAATTATCACCAGGCTCCAACAGTCCAAGTGCGTGAACGCATCATAAAACACGTCAAGGCATTCACCTTCCACTGTACAGGCAAAATATACATCGGGCCGCAAAGATCCAACGTTACAATGGTACCGGACAATGGCACTCCACAAGGATCCATTGCGTCACCGCTACTATTTAACATAGCCTTTTCTGACCCACCTCCCTTCCTCCAAGCAATACCCAACTCGTCACATGCTTTGTATGCGGATGAACTGATCACATGATCTGATCACATGGATTTACTGGGCAGCAGCAAGACGCCCTACAAACAGCCGTCGACACAACAACAAACTATCTACAAAAGTGCGGCCTCACCTGCAGTCCAGCCAAGTCTAACCTCCTGCTGATGCGTGCCCGCACGCGCAGCCGCCCAAGCCACCCCCAGCCCCCGTTTTTGAAATCCACATCAGTGGCACTGATCGCCCAGTCCAAACCCTCCACATTCCTGGAATGTCCTACCACACACTAAAAATTTTTACGCCCAAAAGGGTGCTTCAGCTTGTCGCCGCAGGAGCACCCTAACAGCACTTTGCAAATCGAAACACTTGTGAACAAAATGTTCACAAATGGTTAACAAGAACAAAATAAAAGGTTCGCAAAAGAATAGAGAGAGAGAGAAGCACAGCACCGTGAAATCGAAACTTTTCGGAACAAAAAGTTCACAAAAGGTTAACAAGAACAAAGTAAAAGGTTCACGAAAGATTAGAGAGAAAGAAAGAGAGATGACGCACAGCACCTGTGTAAATAGATAGGGAGAGAGAGAGAGAGAAGAGAGAGAGAGAGGAGAGAGAGAGAGAGAGAGAGGAGAGCGAGGAGAAGAGAGAGGAGAGAGAGAGAGAGAGAGGAGAGAGAGGAGAGAGAGACGCGCACAGCACCGTGTATATCGAAACATTTGTGAAGAAAGGTTCGCAAAAGGTTAACAAGAGCAAAATAAAAGGTTCACAAAAGGTTAGAGAGATAGGGAGAGAGAGGACAGAGAGAGAGAGGGGTGCTCCTGGAGAGTCGTGCTGCACATGCGTGAAGAGCATTGGATTGAATTGGATTTGGGTTTGGATTGGATTGGACTGAAATGGATTAGATTGGATTCGAAATCGTTTTAGCAGCAGTGAGCACTCTCATGGGTGATTTACGGTAAGAACGATCCACAGTGCTTCGCGTACTCGTCATGATTCACCTCGTGGAGATGCGTGAATATTTTTTTCTTTCGTGCCTGCCTAAATTCATTAGTTTTTTTCTTGCTTTTACCGCGCGAAGTGTTAATAAAGAGCATCCTAAAATCGCCTCCCCTAGAATCATCGAGGGAATGCGAATTAATGGAGGAGTAATCGTCGGCCATTTTCATCAGCTTTTCTCCAGCCTGCGACTGACCATCTCTTTTTCTTCCTCGCTATTATGGCTTGATTATGCCATATTTGATTTGACATTTTATTTTTCAGCGGATTAAAGCTAATTCTTCTTGGCCAGTCTCCGAGAGTGGGTATGCGTCATTTCATGCAGGCCGCCATCGTCATCATCAGTACTATTAGGGGTGGGGATGATGGCATTAGTAGTATTAGTAGTATATTTATAACGTAACCAAGTAGATCCCTAGAGAAGGCAAGCGTAGCAGGGGGCGGCAGAAAGTTAGATGGGCGGATGAGATCAAGAAGTTTGCAGGGGCAAATTGGTCACGTTTAGCACAGGACCGGGGTAATTGGAGATTAATGGGGGAGGCCTTTGCTCTGCAGTGTGCGTAGATAGGCTGGTGATGATGATGACGTTTAAAAGCCGGGACGAAAGACCGACCAGGAGAGAGTATTATAGGTGAAAGTACATAGCAGTAAGTCTGCTTAGTAGAGCTGATGAATCCGAACTCGCCAGCACTCACCCCGGCAACTGTCGCCCGAACCCGCGCTGCGTTCTGCATATTTGTAAAGACGATAGGAACGCTTTTACAACCTGACCTAGATTGCCTAAAAAGGACAGCAGTGCTTCTCGTACAGTCATGCAGTAATTTTAAGACCGTTAGAAACACTACACGCTACTTCAGGTTGACCTTTTTAATGACGGTGATGATTATTAGTTGTTAATTTTTTTCGCAGTCTTCGCTCGTGAATTTTTCGCTTCAGGTTAGTACCAAGGGGTATTTTAATGGTGTGCAGCTTTCTTAGAAACTGTTCCACTCAATTGTTTTTTTTTATTACGAACACCTTCCAGAGTACTTGTCTATACAGTTCTCTGAAAAACTGGGCTCTAATATGCGCGCTTTGTTCTTTGTCCGTCATTCGGGGCCAGTTTGTACGTCCTTTTTTTATAAACCAACGTTTGCAGTGAACCATTTTTCGTTGTTTCAGCTAGGATGTCTTACGACAGCGGCGTTCGACAACAAAAACCTCGTCTTCCTCAAGCCCCACTTGCCCGCTCAGCGAGATTTACGAATAATGATGACACCTGACATTTGAAGCCGAAGAAGACGCTCACCAATGGCTCCCAGGAATTGATTTACTATTTAATTGCCGCAGCGCCTCCCCAATGCGACGCATGCGTCTGGATTCAACTTTTAATCGGTTCCACCCTCCGCTATCTTCTTTCACTGTTCTGTCATTAGACGCCTCTGCCCAGGGAATTTGCCACAGGGATGTTGTGTCCACCCTTCAATCATATGTTGCGACGACAGGCGGGTTTCCCAACTGGTCAGCTAAGCGTTAACATTTTAAGTGCGAATGCACTTCTTAAGCGAGCCTGAATCGTCCGCCGCCGTCCGCATAGCAACAGCTGCGGGTGCGCGCGCTCCTCATCTTCCCTAGCAACGGGGGGAGATGGGCGCGCGCTGCCTGGCCGCTGACATGGCACATACCCACGTGGGGGATCGTCCGCCGCCGTAGTCTGCATAGCAACAGCTGCGGGTGCGCGCGCTCCTCATCTTCCCTAGCAACGGGGGGAGATGGGCGCGCGCTGCCTGGCCGCTGACATGGCACATACCCACGTGGGGGATCGTCCGCCGCCGTAGTCTGCATAGCAACAGCTGCGGGTGCGCGCGCTCCTCATCTTCCCTAGCAACGGGGGGAGATGGGCGCGCGCTGCCTGGCCGCTGACATGGCACATACCCACGTGGGGGATCGTCCGCCGCCGTAGTCTGCATAGCAACAGCTGCGGGTGCGCGCGCTCCTCATCTTCCCTAGCAACGGGGGGAGATGGGCGCGCGCTGCCTGGCCGCTGACATGGCACATACCCACGTGGGGGATCGTCCGCCGCCGTAGTCTGCATAGCAACAGCTGCGGGTGCGCGCGCTCCTCGTCTTCCCTAGCAACGGGGGGAGATGGGCGCGCGCTGCCTGGCCGCTGACATGGCACATACCCACGTGGGGGATTGGCCAGGAATCAGGCGTGAGAAGGGCTAATGCACCCGCTTAAAAGAGTACTGACACAAAATTTCAAAGCTGAGATCCGCTCTAGCAACAAGTACAACGACAACACAAATAGGTGTCTGCGAATAAATGCATATTTCTTTCTTTGTAGTTGTGTGTGTGTGTGTGATCTCTCTTTCGCGAACATTACCGAACCGCGCAAATTCAACTCGTGCATTCGCACTTTCACATTCTTCCCCTCGGGGAAATGCGGGGAATTTTTTTTTTAAATTTCCTGACTTTGCATTCACATTGTAGAAATATTTTCTGCTCTGCAATTTGTTTTCTAATTTCTGCATCCAAAATAATATAGGTCACGTGCTGAAAGCTTCTTGGCCAATCCCCTGCCTGCGTATGTTCATGGTCAGTGGCAAACAACCAACCAACCAAGTTTATCCAACGTCATGCAGAAAATGATCAATGAACGGTGATATATCGGTTCGAAAGTCAACATGTGCTACCAGGAAAAATATCGGGCTTCCGCATAGGTCGATGTACCATGGATAGCATCATAGACTTGGTGACATTTGTTGAACACGAAAACTCCAAAGACAACATTGTGGTAGCCATATTCCTAGACGTAATGCGTGCCTATGATACCACTAGCTACGTCCACGTTGTAGAAGAATTGGCGATGTTAAGAGTACGTGGGAGGACGCTCCGCTTTATATCCGATTTTCTTGAGGGCAGGTGAATTTTTTTCACGACGGAGAATGCGAAAACATCGGAATATGTTGTTAAACAATTGGGTTCCTCAAGGCAGCGTTCTTAGTCCCACTCTTTTCAACACAATAATTGCGCAGTTACCAACAGGCCTCCCACCAGCCATTCGCTATTCCATTTACGCTGAAGACATCTGCTTTTGGACATCCGGACCATCACTGGAAGTCATTCAAGCCAAATTGCAAAGCGGAATTGATGAAGTGTCCAGGTTTCTCACAGAACCAGGAATGAATTTGTCGGCCGGAAAATCAGCAGTATTTCCTTTTACTTTAAATCAACTTCAGGTATATAATATTTGCGTGGATGGAAGAGCCCTGGCGCTTGTGACAAACCATCGTTTCCTCGGCACAGTTGTGGATCGGAGGCCCTCCTGATAACACCATCTTCACGTGCTGGAGACCAAGGTGAACAACATCGTCCGCATTCGGCGACACCTGGCGGGAGCCCGTTGGGGAACCTCCACGGCGTTCTACGGAAACTTCAAGGGGCTCTTGTAAGATCCGCTATCGGATACTCTTTACCAGTTCTGAATGGTTTATCACCTTCTGGAGAGAAAAAAACTCATCATATCATTAGCGAGAAGTCTTCGGATGTGTTTGGGGGTTCCCAAAGCTACGTCAAGCCCCCTTGTGCTGGCAGACGCACGATAGTCTCCTGTTGTGGTTCTGCGGCTATGAGAAATAAATCGGCACCGGTTCAGAATATTCACGCAACACGCTTCCCACATACTAGCAGATGCAATGTTGAAACGAAATGGTTCCAGGATCTCTGCCATGCTGCAAGATTATCAGGCACTCCTTCCTGGATTCACACGTTGGCCTGATCCTAGTCCTCCCTGGCTTCTTCTGCAGCCTAACATCACTGCTGGAATACCAGGCATCGACAAGAAGGCGAATGTTGCTTTCCCTGCATGGGTCCAACTAGTGCTGATGCATGTGTACAACGCGCATGTGTGCAAGCTACCTGTGTACATGGATGGATCTTGCAATGCACGTAGCTCCGCTTGCACGTTCGCAGTGCCTGCATTAGGTGCGAAGCAGATGTTCCGATTGTCCCACAGAACATCCTCGACAACTGCTGAACTCTGTGCCATTGTACAGGCTGCCAGGTTTATTGCCACAAGGCAGCCAAGTGATAGGTAGGTTGTCTGCTCATACTAAAAGCCAGCACTTCTGCTCCTATCAAGCATTCAGGCCATAAACGCATACTGAATATTGGCTCTTATGATTGCTCACCATTTTCAAACAGCCCGTGATAAAGGGCATGTCGTAGATTTCCTATGAGTGCCCAGCCACAGCGGCCTTAAAGGAAACGATCGAGCAGACAGACTCACAAAACAGAGGCATCACCATGGCGACGAGCTCTCCATTCTCTCCTAGTCCTCGCCGATGATCATCATACGTAAACGGAGTGAGCCACGGTCCGCAGAGGGGTGGTTTGATCAGTGCTCGAAGCATTCATTGCTGTACGCAATAGACTCAGCCTTACAGCCTCAGCCCCGAAATTTGGAAACGCTGTTCCATCGTGTGCGATTCGGCATTGCCTATACAAAATCCTTTCTGTTAACATTATCTGTGAAAACTCACCATCCTGCACATGCGGAGCTCCCGAGGAAGATGTTTCCTACGTGATGTTAGACTGACCATTATACTCCCGGCAAAGACGGGAACTCTACGACAATCTGCCATTAGGTAACCGTCGTGTGATGTGTTTAGCATTTTTATTAGTACCATGGCCTCATGGGGGTCTTCAAAATAAGGTTGTTCGTGCCTTGAATGTGTCTTTTACCTCTACATAAATAGCGTCAGAGTATTAGGCGGCGTATTAGCATTTCACCATGAATCCGTGAACCCAGGAGGACATTTATAAACAGCGACTTTGGGATCAAGAAGCTAAGACGGATCCTCTACACTACAAGGACAAACACTTTGGCCGGTGCTAGCCTAGTGTTAAACATTCGAATGTTGTCGGACGGCGCTCTAGCCATGCCTGCAACGATCAGCTAGAGTGCCGTCGGACGGCACTCTAGACACTGCGATAAAATAAACCGGGTCACAGCCTAATCATTACAAGCAGCTTCTTTGTCAGTCCCCCGCGTGGGTATGCGCCGTGATTCAAGGGTCCAACCAACTAACCGGACCTTTCGACACAGCGTGAGCTGCTAGAGAGAGCCTTTGCTACTGGAGTCCTGGAAATAGGACTTCACCCATAACTCTTTCCACATTCCCGTCTTCCTATTTTCAAATAAAGTTTACTCCCTCTCTCTCTCTCTCTCTCTCTCTCTCTCTCTCTCTCTCTCTCTCTCTCTCTCTCTCTCTCTCTCTCTCTCTCATGTCCGAATTAAATGCTGTCGGTTTTCTTCACCTTTCTGCACCTTTATTCTTCAGCTTTCTCCGTATTCTTCACCTTCTTCACCTTTGAGGAAGGCCAAGAGAGAGTGTCTTCTGTTACATCCACTCGTTAGAGCTAAAAGTGTTGGCTGTAACCTTCAGAAGCAAAAGACAGGCTCAATCACGAACTTTTCCGAGCGTCAAACTGTTGACATGCCTTACTGCTTCCAGTCACCGTGCACTTTTGTTATTCTTCACTTTCATTAATTCGAACTTTAATTAGTTCGCACTGAAATGGTTTTCTCTTGCGGTTCCAATTAACGAGCTTTTCTAGTATTTACTTATAGTACTACGGGAGGTGGTGTACCTCGTGCACGAGAAAATGGGAGCCACAGGAAGGGGAAGAGTATTCGTGTTGAGGAATGTGCCACAACGCTCGTGGTCCCCGTAGTGGGGCCACTATGTTAAGTCAACGTCACAACACTCGGACAGAGGCCGATGACTGAAGTCAGGAGATAAAGTGGGACGGGGTTCACTGCCGACGAGATCGAAGGAGATCGAAACGTTTAGATCTTGACAACAGTAAAAGCACGTCATGCAAAGACACGGGACCACCAGTGTTTCCGATATGCATTCCTTTTTTAAATAGTTTTATAATTTATCTCCTCCCTGCACCTAATGCTTTCTTTTGTAGTGTGAGCTACACTGGCCGAGGTTGAGCAGTTTCGCGTCGCTCCTGGAGAGCCGTGCTACGCATGCGCGATAAGCAGTGACGTCACACGGCGCACAGAACGCTGCTTGCTGCTCGGCGTCTCTCACAGACCCTCCGCGCCCAGCGTCTTCGCCGACCTCCGTTTCGCACATAGCGGCCCGGTCCACTCGATGATCATGCGAGGAGTGGCCGGGTGTGGAAACGATAGCTCGTGCGTCGCAACAACACCGCGTTCGCCTGTGGAACCAGCTTAGCTCTGGGGTGATTGGTGACGCTGCGCCGGAGCCGTTTGATATATATATATGTCTCACATAATGCGTACACCGTGTGTGTGTCATTGAAGCAGCAGCAAGCATGATAATCAAGCTAATCCTAGACAACCAGGAAAGCAAAGAATAACCAGCTGAACCTTAGCTCACGCTACGTATATCCTGGCATAGCCGAGCTAAGCCACTGCTAATTTTTTCTATTAGTTTATTCATCTTTCGTATCCATATGTTTGGGTTACTTATTGAGCAATATCCTCCCGCACTGGTCAATCCCCAGAGTAGGTACATTCGATTTCTGCGTGTGGCACCCCTGTCACGCCCAGAACCAACCAACCATCCGGCAGCCGAAGAAGAACGAGCGAAACCATGAAGTCGTGGCGACCCGCGTTCGCGTCCGTCTTCCTCACGGCCTGCCTCGCCGTCGGCTCACCGTCCGGCACCTCCCGAACCCCCTCGGGGCGAACCAACCAGGTCAGGGTCAAGCTCTTCTACGAGACCCTCTGCCCGTACAGCCAGAAGTTCATCACGAAGCAGCTCTGGCCCACGTACCTGCGGCTGAGCGCCTACATGCGGGTCACCCTGGTGCCCTACGGCATGGCCACGCTAAGCGAGACCATCGCGGCCGACGGCCAGCGGGTCAGCCAGATCCGCTGCCAGCACGGCCACCACGAGTGCGTCGCCAACATGGTCCAGGCGTGCGCGGCGTCGCTCTACAAGCGCACCTACCGGCTTCTCGCCTACGTCGCCTGCATGGAGTCGTCGCCGACGCCGCACCGGGTGGGCAAGACGTGCGCCTCGCGCGTCGGCCTCAGCTGGTCGGAGCTGACTCGCTGCGTGACGTCCAAGAAGGGCCCCAGGTTGCTACTGAAGATGGGGCGCAAGACGTCGACGCATAAGCCGCCGATTAGGGGCGTCCCTTACGTGGTGGTCAACGGCAAGCAGGACGAGAGCGTCCAGGATAGGGCGGCCGAGAACCTCTTCGCACTGGTGTGCTCGATGTTCGCGGAGCCGGTGCCCGTCGCCTGCGCTACGGAACGGCCGGGGGTTGTCAACGGGAAGGCGGAGGTCCCGGAACAGGCGAACATCACCGGCTCGTCGGTGGCTACAGCGACGACGGTGATGAAGGAAGACGCAACCACCGCGAAACCGACATGAAAAGGAGGGAAGAATGAAGATGACAATAATGGGTTGTCATACAGGCTCGTGTTGTGGGTTCAGCTCACGCTTCGGTATAGCTACAAGGCCGGGAGCAAGCAATAAAATTAAAATCATTCGTTATTACGCTGTGTGTGAACCTTGAATGAGCTTAATTAACAGTAACAGCGAATGATGCAAGCATGTGCAGTTCTCGTATCTTTCAAGTGATGGCGGAATTGCCTTTTATCAGGCCCTATACAGGCTGGAGCATGAAGCCAGAATGTAGATATGAAGGGATGAAAGCTGAAATGAGTCGTCGCTTTTCTGTTGTGGCTCATGCACAGAACCCCTCAAGAGGAAGAATTAAGCTCGGTGTTATTCCGATCAAACGGTGCATTGTTGGAAGCATTTGTAAACATTGACGGAAAAGTTGGTCTGAAATGTTTTTGAAAACAGAAGAGTGAGAGCTCGTATTTAACTTTTATAGAAGCTTAGTTAAGGGCTTACCCACAGACCTTTTATATCTTTGTAGGGAGATATGCTTCGTGAAGGGATCCAATCAAACAAAAGCAAAAAAGTGTTACCATAAACGAAGAGTTCATACGGGGAGGAGTGACTTTGCGTAAGATATCTGAAGTCAAATATTTCCCGCAAGAAGCAGCATTGACCCGACTTTATCTTTGTTCTCAGCTCTGATGTGTCAATCGCAAAGGCAAGCTAGATTATTTATTATTGAACACGAGAAACAATATTGCGAACGTATGAAGACAAATGCTTGATGGTAGTATGATAAAATCATTGCTTTGTTCTTTCAGTCGTCCAAATTTTGCCGTCTGGTTTGGAAGAACCGGGATTAGTCTTTTCTTCGTTTCCAGAATGAAACAAACTACGACGTGGACGTTTATCTAATTCAAGCGAATAAAGTCCTATAGCGAACATGTGTGTTAGGGGTGTGGCGTTTGTTTCAAATGTTTCCACATCTTTGGTGTCGTGGTTTTCTATAGAGTTTTCTAGGGGCATCGGTATCATTACTAGAGAAAAACAAGCCCCAAGAGCGCCGCGTTTCATAGCAAACAGGTTGACAGACTTGTTTGGCAAAGGAACGTACTTCATAGGAAAACATGACGACTGAGTCACAGGCATGCGCTTAATTGTCACCAAAGTCCAGTTAAGTCACTGACGACACAAATCATCCGGAGATATCGCATAGCGGAAGGAATTAGGCGCCCAGAGAGAGAGAGAGAGAGAGAGAGAGAGAGAGAGAGAGAGAGAGAGAGAGAGAGAGAGAGAGAGAGAGAGAGAGAGAGATAATACGCGTTTATTTTATCAAACGGTGATGGTTGAGCTGTCACTCGGTGGAGTGGGTTGACATAAATCCAAGTAACATGGGGCTTTGGCTGCAGATTTTTTTATGTAGACAGGAACCAGTGATCACCACAAAAAATGTTGGTGGTGCCCCGAAGGATTACTACGCGGAATACTGCCAGTGCAAAAACATATGCTGTTGCGGAAGGTACATGGGCTTTAAATTAAACAATCACAAGCATTTACTTTGCGCAATCAAAAACCCCTAAAGCAACCTGCTGCCGACGAAAATAAATGCCTAAAAATCAAACCTTAATATACGTTACATGTGAACTTGACAGTTTCGCTATAACCTAATGTCTTGTGGCATAACGCGTATGATGATGAGGTGATGACAACAAAAACGAATAAGATGATGGCAACTCTTTGCTTTTTTGGACGATTTTATCCGAATATACATGTAATTACGGACTAATCCCACAAACAAATATATAAACGGCGCAACGTGCCGTCTTTCTAAACATCTTATAGGCGGCGATTCTCGCTAAATGTGAAGCTCTTGTGAGGAAACCCGAACGCAGGATAATATAGAGGACTGCGGTTATACACACGACTTCATTGGTTTCCGAAATACGAACAGTTTTTATGCAGGCTGTGTTGGCAGTGACCTAGAAGGTACCACCCCGCCCCAGCCTTTCAATAAACTGTGCAAAAGTGAAATAAATTCAGTGATTGTCTTTAAAGAGAAAGTTCCCGAGGTGCACATCAGTGCTTTATGTGCCCTGTGCCCAAAGTGAATTAAATCTTACTATCCCACTCCAACTCATAATGAATATAAATATATCAAATTAAGTGAACACCTTTTAAAAACCGATCCTGTGAAAAAAAAGAAACAAAAGAAACGTCCTGAATACTTCATATTTCTTCTGTGCACAGAAGTCGGCGGCTGTGCCTCGACAAGAATGGCAAACGAGAATCCTTTCTCCGCGACCGATTCTGAAGAGTACGTGCGGACGTGCGTAGGTAGCCATTGCCTGCAGGGTGCACGACGCCCTGGGTATAGCGTTAGTCAACATGAAATTAAATCTTTAAGTTCCATTCGACAGCGTTTATTGCTCTTTCGAACAATTGAAAGTATGCATCCGTGTACACACCCATTGTGCCGATAGAAAACGTACGTGACTAAGGCTTACAAAAATATCCTTCGGGTTCCTGCCACCTTTCATACGGATTGTTAGTAAAGGATGATACACCAAGTTCGTGTACGGCATCCGTCTCTCCCCTTCCATACATTAACCGCTACTACCTCTTCCTAGAAGAACGTTTTTTTGACAGAAGAGCTGTTTACGCTCTCGGTTGCGCCGTCCATGAACAGAAAAAATACCAAGAAAATATGGAGCACACCCGAGTGAGCGTCTCGTGAGGAGCGCCCGGCGTCGTCAAGGTTTTTTTTTTTTTTTTGAATTGCGACAGTATGCCCTTTGGCATAAGGTCCTACAGGTACAAGTTTGCACCCGTTTCCCGGAGGAAGTCCAGAAGACAGCGGTGGTGGGGCCCCCACAGCCATCGCTGAAGATCGGGGGGTCTCCCCGGATGCAGGCCTGTGCCGCGAAGGTGTCGGGATCTCGCTGCACTCAGGGAAGGGCACGTCCATAGCAGGTGGTTGGTGTCGGCGTCTTCGGCAGGAGCCGTACAGAAGGGGCAGGTCGTGGAAAACGGGGCATGGTATCGCGGTGGCCACGCCCGGGTTACCGCAGGAGAGAGGGCCACCCCAACTCGTAGTCTACGCAGCAGGACCTCCTCCCAGCGAGCGAGCCCACTGGGAAGGTCTGTTCCACACGGTGGGATGAGAGCACGTGTGGCGCGACGCAGATCTTCCTTTAGTTGGACAAATTGGTCATGTGGGTCAGTTGTCAGCAAGGGCAGCGGCCGTGGAACCGACGTAACGTGACAGAAACTATCCGCCGCAATATGAGCGGTGATAGTATTACGCCGTATCCACGACAGTCGGAGAGGGCAGGGGCACGTGTCCAGCAGGTCATGAATGTCTCTTGAGACAGACGAGTTGGAGGCTACACGTCGCAAATCCCGTATGGACGCCGTTGGGTCCGTGTAAATTTGTGCCATAAAAGTTCCAGGAGCTTCAAGAAGTGCTGGTAGTAGAGCTTGCAGTCCGTCCCGGATGGCTGTAAGCTCCGCCAGCATAGAAGGCCAGGTGCGGAGTGTTTCATAAGCAGGCATGCACCACGCGAGGGGCTCTCAAAAAGAAAAGAAAAAAAAAACCGAGTGCACGTGATAGTGCGTCTCGTGACGAGCGCCCAGCGTCGTCCAATTCAACTTTTCTAGAACACTCTGCCCAACTGTCGTGGCGTTATCTCTCGCGTGCTCTTCTCTTCGGCAGTTCGCGCCGAGTTCGCGAAGCCGGTTGCCGCCGGTTCTAGCACGCGTGGTAACGCGGTCCACTTTGGGAGAGATGTGAAAGGCTGCGGACAAAACGATCCGGGCCTGCCAATCGTGTTGAACTTCCAGCGGCAAGTTTGTAAATCCATGGGAGGTGCAACAGCCGGGTCCCGCAGAAGGGAGAGATGGGGCCGCCAGCTCTGCTGTTTCTCCAGCCTTGCGCGAATTAGTGAAAGCTGCGACTTTTCTTTTTCTTTTTTTCTGCGTAACCAATAGATGGGGCATGCCGGCAAATTTTTCGCATCACTCCGAAGAGTCGCGTCTATCTGCCAACATAGCGAGCGACAGAAGAGCACAAAACAACAGAATGAAGAGGATGAGGGGAAGGAGCTGCCTTCGCGACGATGCCGACGTTGCCAGGGTGACGTCAAGCCGAAGCGCGGCCCGCCACCTGTCTCTCCGCCGTCCCGGTGGGTACCCTAACTCCAGCCACCACTTGCACGCTCTGTAGAACGAAGTGCGCAGCTAGTACAGGACGGAAAAAGAAAAATCTCGAGAGACAGAGAGAGAGAGAGAAAAAATAAACGTTCGTTTAAATCAACAGGGGGGATTGTACTGAAGCTTGAAGGAGGCGTCCTCAGTCCAAGATGCCTCGGGCGCGGGCAGCATCGACAGCCCTTTTAGCGAGAGACGAAGCTGGTCGTCCAGGCCGGTGCCCGCCAAGGCGCTCTCCCAAAGCTCGGCAGTACAAAGCTGGAGCAATCGGGCTACGCCTGAAGATCGGAGGTAGAGTGACCGACAGTCAGGCATTCTTAAAGTCCCCTAACGAATCCTCAAGTATCTTTTGTCGGATAGAGTCGGCTATGGCTCGAATAATCAAGTCGTCATTGCTCTGTTTTGTTTTCAGCAACGTTTTCTCCCTACCTCCACGTGTCAGTCCCATGCGGCCTTGAGCCTCCCCAACTAAAAAACTAAAAAACTTTACCATACCTTCCAAAACACAGTTGAGAGAAGAGTGAACGCTTACATCAAAACTGTGTCAGGATGGCGTCAAAACCTTCGCTTTAAGTGCGTCCAATCGATCATCAAACTTTCGAAGACCCAAATTTCAAAGGAAGAACGAACCCATGCAACATTTTTCGCGCACTAAGTAAAAGCATCTACAAACGATCTGAATGCATACCGATACGTCGTTTATGAGATAAGCGCATACTATTGTACTTCTTCTTCATGATCGATGCGTGTTTATTCTCAAACAGAACCGTTCCTTTTTCGCGATTTCCAGTTAAACGTTTTGACACAACGGAAGCCAGGTTTCACCGTGTGTACAGAGATCTTAGCAGAGTTTTTCAGTCGACCAACCGGCCTATGGGGAAATACGTTATTTTTTGGACAAAACGCCATCACTCGTACTAAACAAATAGCAGTGCCTTAGCTGGGCTATGCCATGATATACGTAGCGTGGGCTAAGGTTCAGCTGGTTATTCTTAGCTTTCCTGGTTGCCTAGGATTAGCTTGGTTATCATGCTTACTGCAGCTTCAATGACACACACACGGATACGCATTTTGTGACACGCGTACATTTATCAAGCGGCTGCGGCGCAGCGTCACCAATCGCCCCAGAGCTAAGCTGGGTCCACAGGCGAATGCCGGTGTTGCTGCGACGCACGAGCCATCGGTTGATTCGGTTCCACACCCGGCCACCCCTCGCATGATCATAAAGTGGACCGGGCCGCCACGTGCGGAATGGAGGTCGGCGAAGACGCTGGGTGCGTGGGGTGTGTGAGAGAGACGCCGGGAAGCAAGCAACGTTCTGTGCGCCGTGTGACGTCACTGCTCCTCGCGCATGCGCAGCACGGCTCCCCAGGATCCACGCGAAACTGCTCAACCTTGGCCAGTGTAGCTCACGCTACAAAAATTTTTCGGTTTAATAAGTGTTATTCGTTCGTTCGTTCGTTCGTTCGTTCGTGTCAGTCAGCCCTCCGTAATTATCCGCGGAAGCAGCAGCGGCAGCGACATCAGCGCGTATACATAGAGCGCCCATCAGCATCGGGACCCACAGCTAGCCTGCGACCTCAAGGAACAGCTCCCGCACCGCACACCGGGTCCCAGCGGGTCGAGACAGCGCCATCGCGAGGCCCGTGGTGCCCCGCAGATCCGATGACAGAGCCGGCGCCCTCGGCATGGCTCGCTCCACCGCCCCAATCGTGTTGCCGTCGCTGCTGTGGCTAGCGGCGCTGACCGCGGTCGGCGGCGCGGCCCGCGTCTTCCAGATGGGCCGGCGCTACGACTTCTCTCAAATTCCCAAGACGGCCCGCATCCAGGTGTACTACGAGTCGCTCTGCCCCTACAGCATCGCCTTCATCACCGAGCAGCTGTGGCCCACCTTCGTGCGCGTCGGCTACCTCATGGACGTGCAGCTCGTGCCGTTCGGCAACGCCTTCAAGGAGCAGCCGCAGACGCAGCAGGAGCAGCCAGACCAGGCAGCCGCCGACAGCGCAGAGTGCGTGAGAAAAACGGCTCGGCTCGGAGCTATTCCGACTTTTTTGTGGAGACGGAGGGAGGCCAGCACTGGAAGGCTTATCTGTAGTGTTGGAGTCCTCTAACGGGTGCATTTTGTTTTAAATGCACTTTATAAGCGACCCCGAACCTTCCGCCGTCCGCATAGCAACAGCTGCGGGTGCGCGCGCTTTTCGTCTTCCTTAGCAACGGGGGGGAGGGGGGGGGGGGGTGGGCGCGCGCTGCCTGGCCGCTGACATGGCACATACCCACGTGGGAGATTGGCCAGGAATAAGCGCGAATGCACTTCTTAAGCGAGCCTGAATCGTCGCGCTCGCATAGCGCCTCCTCTCCCCCCTCGCCTACTCTCCTAAAGCCCCTTTACTACTCTCCAGCTCGCAACACCCTCTCTCGGTGCGCCAGCCAGGCCGCTACACTATATAAAAAAAAACAGCATCCGGCGCCAGGTTTCGATCTGCGGACTTCGCGGCCGCAGCGCGACGCTCTACCGACTAAGCCACGGACGCGACGTTGATATCAGTGTTAGTAACGCGCCTTATATCTTTAACGCATTCAAACTACGTCGTCAGCGGCGTGCGTTGGCGACTCAGCGGCGTTATAGCGGCTTGATAACTGCGTGGTGTACACGTGATACTACAAACCCGCTAGTTCTGCATTCTCTCACGTGACTGCGCCTCCTCTCCCTTCACTCCGGTCGGCGTTTCGCAGCTGCGGTGCGCTGCGGTGCGGTGCGCTCCTCCTCTCGAACATACACGTTAATTCAAGATTTCCGCAGAGGGACAAACGAGGCGTGTTAAGCCGAACGTGATCACGAGGGGGTGTTAATGTAACTAACGGGCAAAATGCCACCAAACTTCAACAAACTCCCCCTCATAGCATCACCCCGTGCTTCGCACTTCCTCATACTCCCCTTCGGGGAAATGCGGGGGAATTTTTTTAGGAGCACTAGATGCGCAGTTCTCTAGAAATCTGTGACTCTATAATCTCCTCAGAAAAATAGGAGGAATAAAACTATTAAAACGCAACAATAAGCGTCGAGAATGTCCCGGGCCAGGTTCACCGATGCCAACTGGTCCGTCAGCTGGTCCGAGGCTGCCAAGCCCGCCGTGTTGTAGGAGGAAGGGGGCTTTACAATTCAGTATAGGCGTATTCGCGTTTCCTATACTCGGTTACAACTCAAGAACGGCACCACCTCATGTAGTGTATCACGTCGCCAAAGCGCCGGACCCGTGACGTCAGTGCGCGCGCGTTTTGAAAGGGGTTTGCTATGAATGCGTGATATCGTCTGCTTTGTCTTACGCAGTTTGTTCGTCGTCACTGGAGTAGTTTATAAGCATATTAAATCCAAAAAATCACGGGATTGGCTCACGCTATGTTCAAAATATTCTCAGTAACGCCCTACTTGCGGCGTGCGGAGAAACATCCGGCTTCGGTGATAAGGCACAGCGGCAACTTCCGGTGCCGATCTTAAGTTGTCACCGAGTATAGTCAGCACGGCAAGCGACGCATGGCGCCATCTAGGGGAATGTTTTAAGCTATGTCCACGTGCATGTGGCCCTCAGCTTAATAGTTCAGAACCGCTTGGTCTCGTAGTGTAGTAGTTCCGCTCCTGCGAAAGAGACGTCCTAACCCGGGTTCAAATCCCGTTACCGCTTTTTTTTTTTTCATTTTCAAGGCAAACATCCTAACCCGGGTTCAAATCGCGTTACCGGTTTTTTTTTTCATCTTCAAGGGTTGGTCATTTTTTGAATATTAACATTTGAACATTTGTTACCCCGCATATAATCTATTTATGACATCTTTATGCATTATAAATGGGATTTCGGGTATTTTCGTTGCTTTTTGGTCAGTTTCAGCTACTGCTTCTTGTATGTTTTTGCGGGTTTTCCCCTTTTAGGTCAGTTTCGGCTATTTCTGTTGCATATTTTTCTGCACCGTGGTTTTCAACCATTGCAGGTCCGTTTTGGCTGTTATTTATTTCACTTAGGATGGTTTTGTATGCTTCAGGTACGTATATGCTGTGATATAATCCCCATAAGCAAGCTCAGGCGACGGCTGGCTGTACTGACTAGGAAACGCACATACGCGAATTGCAATGAGCCAGGAGAAAATACAGTGTTATAAATTAGCGTATGGTTCGGGACAGTTACGCCATGCGCGGGAGTGTCGGATACGGTAGAGAAAGGAACAAGCAGGTGTAAGGAGGGTATTTAGGTGTATCCGTCGAAGAATGCGTAGTTTCCTGGTGGTCAGAGATTTCTCGGGAACTGGAAGTGTACGGAGAGCTTTTTTCATGTTCGCATAGTGAAGTTTGATATCAAGGGAATTCCCAGTTAACAAAGAGAGAAAGACTTGTCTGGGTAACGTCAGGCACGTTGGGCATGCGAAGAGTGGATAGCCTGATGTCAACGGGAATGCGCCATCCTCTTTGCTTCCGGTCTTAGTTCTCGCAGGGTTGTTTGTTATTCCCAGTCTTTTGGGACTCGTTCGACCGTCTCATGTGCAAAGTTTCGATGTGCAAAGTTGCGCATAAATTGCATCGTCAAACAAGCAGTATAGTCTAAAGTGCAATGAACTGCTATGCAGCATTGTCGAAATTGTCACATGCATGGCCTACGCAGAAAGGCAAGTGTAGGCCATGCATGTGTAGGCAAAACGAACAAAGATTTGTAGGCCAAAACGAACAAGGTGTAGGCTAAAACGGTGTAGGCCAAGTAGGTACAGGTGTAGGCCAAAACGAACAAAGGTTTATCTGGTGTTATTCAAGAGGTGACTCGCCTGTAATGTTAATAGCACTGGTAAAGAGCTTTTAGTAAGTACTTCTCAAAAACCTCGAAAAGGGATACAGCGTTGGCATAGGCATATACAGGGCCATGGAGGCGAGTTCACGTAAAACTAGTTTTTTTTTTATCGGTAGATTATTAAGAGCACAACGGGGAGCTGAATAAGGGCTGCACAAGGCGTAGACCGATTCAAGACTGAAACAAAGACAGGAAATACCAGGTAAAGGCATTTGTTTTTTTGTTCTGGATACATCGGGCTTCAGATATCATAATAGTGGAGAGAGAATTTGACATCCACCAGAATGCAGCCGTACGGCTACAAAGGAAAGCTATACAGCAGGAACTTACTCCACCGTGGAGGTTTCCCCTAAAAATCTGGTCAATAGTGGAGAGACTAAAGAAGTGAAGGAGCCGTAACGTCTAGATGAAGTCCCTACCACTTGCCTTTCTGCGTCTGCCTTGCTCATAATTGACTCGTTTCTCATCAGTGACCTGGCAGGCCCCACTCAGTGGCCTCGACATGGGCGCATGCGTGACTCTGAGGTCACGTGACGAACTTTTAGGCTGCGTTACGGCAGCACGGACAGGGACTTTAGCTCCTAGCGTAATTTGTGCCAACGTAAACCCTTTTTCATAATTATTTAGGCCAATCCTATTCCTTCTGGACCACGAAAAATTCAAAGAATAGGCTTACCCCTTAAATGTGACAAAATTATGTCATGGCCGTAACGGAAAAAGGCGTTTTCTCTAACTTTCCGGCATAAAACCTTTCAGTCGCACGCGGAACGTTAGCTTGTACATTGAATTTTTTGCGACCTGTGCACTTTAGGCATGGCCTACAAAATTTTGACAAAGACTTACATAACTGGCTTTGTCTTCACGTTAGCTTTCGTCACGAAATTAGCCATTCCACAATCCATTTCTCATTCTTGCGTACGTTCGGGGGGGCAACATACAGCACTCAGGCAACCCTCCTTCAGACAGACAAGTATTCTTTCACGTTTTTTTTTTTTTTTGCATGCGCGTTTCTGTTTATCTGTTAAGAGCTTAGAGTCGCTTCTATTCTCCCGCAGCAACATGGTCGGCGACGGCAGCTCCAACCTGGTGGAGCGTTTCCCGCTGGCTCATCGGCGGGAGGAGGAGCCCGGGTACCACTACAGCTGCCAGCACGGGCCCGAGGAGTGCTTCGGCAACGTGGTGCAGTCGTGCGCCGCGCACATCTTCAACGACACCATCCTGTCGCTGGCCTTCGTCACCTGCATGTCGCTCGCCCAGAGGCCCCAGGAGGCCGGCGAGGAGTGCGCGCGGGGCATCGCCCGCAACTGGGACGCCATCCAGCGCTGCGCGCACGGGGGCAAGGGCCTCCGGCTGCAGGTTCGTTGTTGTCCCGGTCCGCCACCGTTGTTACCAGCCAGAGCGCGATGCCGCTTCTTCACGTCGTGTTGTAGTCTTATTGAGTGAGCAATGAATGGCGGCTGTCGCCGTCATTTTTCGCCGTCTACCCACGGACAGAGAATGACAGAAAGAAAGAGAGCGGGAGAACGCGTGCGAAGGGGTGTGACGTCAGCCAAGCAGGCAGCGGCATTGGCTGTGGTGGCGCCGCGTTCGCACCGGAGCCGACCTAGTTGCTAGGGAAACTTCAAGTCGAAGCGCGGCTCGCTCGCTTCTCTTCTCGACACACCCGCCAACGACGTCTCAACGAGCGCCGTTAAGCATAAACCACATGCAGGGTTTTGCTCGCGTCTAGCGGCCGTCGCCGTCTCCTGGCGGTGACGCGAAGAACGTTGCAGAGCACAATTTACCCCACTACCACCTGCCAGATATGTTTGCCAGATAAAAACCACCTAACTGGTCAAATTGGCTCTTTCTGTTTTAGAAAATGGTCCTCTCCAACTTCCGTTTCGCGCCGCCACTAGCAGACGTCGACGGCCGTCAGACGCGAGAAAAACGCTTCATGTGGTTGCCGCTTTACGGCTGTTCGCTGTCCCGTTCGAGCAGTATACATTTTCTGCCGTTAAAGGAGTTACCGCAAAACTTTAGCACTCAGCACGTTTTTGGGAGCTCTGGAGCTCTATAATCGAAACATTTCGGATATGTAGACTAGTTTAAAAGTCGGCTTTTATTTTACAAACTGGCGAACTTATCAAAACCTTAAAATAGCGTTAGTTAGTATTTAAATCAATGTTCGTTACTTTAGCGCTGGTAAATGTACCGTTAATAATTTAGCTCTTTGGTCAAAGTTGCGTGTGCAACACCAGGTAGATAGTTAATAGCAACTGGTTCATTCGTGTCTGAGGATGGCATAGTGCACTACAAGCCGATAAAAGAGTGAAAGTAAAAACAGATGCTGTCGCTGTGATTCTGTTTCGCTAGTGTTTGTAAGACTAGATTTTGTCTTGCAGTGTGTGTCAGCGCTAGCATTTGTCTTCACATTCTGTGAGCGCTGTTCCATCGGAGTCTATGCATCTACAGAAACCAGGACCCGAGGTATATCGTCTCAAGTGGAACAATTTGTGTTTCCCTCCGCAGCTCACGTCGAATAAAATCGATAGCTCCCCACCCCAGTAAAACAGAATGAAATGACATACAATGAAACGAAATGTAGAAGTCAAAAGTGAAATTTAAAGCGCTGCTAATAGCATAGTTACGACCACAGTGAAGAGAGTCACCGAAAAGTAGCCAAAACCTGGACACACTCCTGTGTACATTGGGTTTAATTTAGATCATCGTCGTTCACGTTTGATTTGTCTTTACCGGTTGCTTTCTTAGCTGGAGATCAGCAGAGCCGGTGAGCTGCGGGTGCTTAACACAAAGCGTTAGATTTAGCCACTCCTCTTCAGGTGTTACCCACGCCTCATGTTGTTGCCCTCTCCTGTCAGTAGGCGAGGAGACTATTCACAGTCCCTCGGCTCGGCGGTGAAATTTTTAGGGGCGAAGCACCTTAGGACTTCTGTCACCGTTTCCTTACTCGGGTGCGCTGCTAGGTGTGGGGAGTCGACTCAATCGTCCTTGGCGACTTCAATGTCCAACATACGGCGTGGGGATTCCTAAAAGATACCACTATATGATGCAATACTTCAGAACCTTCTGCATTTGTGCACCATTCCAGATCTCCTGACAAGAATTGGCAACAGCATCTCCCGAGACACCAGCCCTGACCTCACCTTCACATATAATATCAAGACCACCGCGTGGACGCGACTTGACGAAACACTCGGCAGCGATTACCATATTATAAAACTGAAAATTGCGCACGCAAGACACGCTAATCAACGCATCGGCACCGCCAGACTCACTAATTGGAAACACGTTCGAGACGACACCCCTGCGGACTCCTTCACTATCTAGATGACTGGGTCCAACAGTTACTTGACACGGCCAAGAAGCACACAAAAGAAATTTCCCTAACCCAAGAAACCCCAGCCACTGACGCACACCTGCTCCATATTTGGGATGCCCAACAAGGCCTGCTTCGGAGGTGGAAAAGGAACAGAACAAATAAGAAACTTCGCATCCGCATCACTCAAATCACAGCAGAGCAGATGCGTACACTAAACAACTTAGCCAACAAAACTGGCCCTGAGTTCTGCAACCAACTTCAAGGCACGCTCGGCACCCGCCGCACCTGGCACTTACTCCGATCTTCATTAGGCAGCAAGGAATCCAAATCCACCACCCAACACCATCTGAAGCGCCTGATACATAATTACCAGGGTACAGAATCAGATTTATTGCGAGAGCTTCAGCAACCGCTTCAAGCACCCATTTCCGCTACTAATCTGACACTTAATCGACCAGATTTAGGGGGAATCCCCAAGGTGGAGTAAGTTTCTGTGAAGGAAAGTTTGACATCCACCTAAATGGATGTCCACTTGACATCCACCTTAGGTGGATGTCGAACTTTCCTTCACAGAAACTTACTCCACCTTGGGGATTCCCCCTAAATCTGGTCGATTAACACCTGTCCTTCACTTCGAGTTGTTGATCAATTCGCTTTCGCGCTACTAACGACTAGCCTCCTGGTTAGCTCAGTTGGTAGAGCGACTGCTCCGGTTAAGCAGTGGTCCCGGGTTCGAATCCTGGACCAGGACGAATTTTCTTCAGCTGCGAAGTTTCTGAGAAAGCTGTTTAGCTTTCCTTTGTAGCCGTATGGCTGCATTTAGGTGTATGTCAAACTTTCCTTCACATAATCTGACACTTCCATCATACACGGGAAAACCCAATCCAGACATGGACGCACCTTTTACTATGGCGGAAATCGAAGCAGCCGTTCACCATCTAACCCGCAACACAGCCCCAGGAAAAGACCGGATTCCTAACACGCTCCTCCGCAACCTTGATTACGTTGCCCTTGAAAAGCTTTTGGAATTTTTTAACTCCCATTGGCAGGCTAGTAACCTGCCCCCCCCCCCCCCCCCCCACCAGCCCCCCCCCCCAGTGGAAGCACGCCGAAATCACCCTCATACCCAAGCCCAACAAACCGCTCATTACAAAAACCTCCGCCCCATCTCTCTCACTTCGTGTGTTGGAAAACTGTTTGAGCACATGGTGCACAACAGACTATCACCCCATATCGAAGAGAACGGGTACTTCCGACATACAATGTACGGCTTCCGCCCCCACTTATCGGCCCAGGACATCCTACTTCAAATTAAAGACGACGTTCTAGACACCCTGAACAATCAGAGCAAAAAATCAATCATAGCCCTAGACATCAAAGGGGCATTTGATAACGTAACGCTTCATGCTATCTTGCAAGGTCTTGCATCTACCAACTGCGGCGAACGTACATTTTCCTACATCGCTTGCTTTCTGACCAACCGCACGGCAACAATAGACATTGGGTATCTCCGTTCAGAAGTTCAGAACCATTTGCAATGGCGCCCAAGGGAACCCCACAAGGATCCGTCATTTCACCATTGCTATTCAACTTAGCTATGAAAAATTCGCCGCCGCTCCTCAAAGCAATCCCCAATTTACGCCATGCACTTTACGCTGACGACCTCACCTTGTGGGTCCCCACCTGCTGCACCGGCGCCCACGCACTTCAGGAATCAATACACGTCACTCAAACATACCTCTGAGCTCGTGGACTGGAATGCGGCCCAGAGAAGTCCGCCCTCCTCACGCTCTGTGCCCGCACTTACAAAAAACGAACAGACCCAATCCCCGATCCGGAATTAATGATCAACCACCTCGCAGTACCCATAGTCCCCCACCTTCGCATACTCGGTCTCAACATACCCAAAAATAAAAGCGGCTCTCAAACCTTAGCTGCAATAAAACGCACCCTCACACAACTGACGCACCTCGTGCGACGCATCGCCCACCGCTGCCACGGCATTCAGGAGAAGGACAATCTGAGAATAACTCAAGCAATACTGATCAGTCGTCTGAATTACGGCACACCATACCTGGCTCTAAAATCCGTCGAAAAAGAAAAACTCGATACTTTTATCCGCCAAGCCTACAAACTCGCCCTAGGCCTACTCCCCTCAACATCCACGCTCAAGTTGCTCCAAGTAGGGTACACAACACTTTGGAAGAATTGCGCGAGGCTCCTCGCTGTTCCCAAATCACCCGTCTCAAGCTGACACCTACCGGACGAGACACCCTTACACGCCTCGGATACCCGGTACCGCCCAAAGAAGACCAGCCCCAACGTCTCCCCCTCCACATCCGTCAACACATTCGTGTAGCTCCCGTGCCGCGGAATACGCACCCCCTTTACAACAAAGCACGCCGCAAAGCACGGGTCGATGCAGTTACGAAGAAGCACGCAGGGAACCCTACGACACGCTACACGGATGCCGCGCGCTACACCCGCAAACTCGCACCCGCAGTCACGGTTATAGACCACCAGAGAACCGAGGTCACAGCCGCCACGATATCCAACACCTCTAAAAACGCCGCTGAGGAAATCGCCATCGACCTAGCAGCCACAACGAATAGCGAATATGTTACAGTCATTACGGACTACCAAGTAGCATGCCGCAACTACCAGCTCGGCCGCATATCACCCTTCGCCCTCAAGATCCTGAATGCCATCCCGCAGCTTCCCGACATTCATGTCGTTTGGGCCCCTGGACACGAGTCTCCCGACGGAAATGAGGCGGCACACGCCGCTGCCAGCGTACACACCCTCCGGGCCATTTCCGAAGAAAGCCAAGACACGGAGAAGGCCCCCCACACACTGAATGGCTGCGCGGACATTCTCGCTCACTTCAGACACGAGCGCCAGCGGTTCCCTCCACCCAACTCCCACCTTTCCAGAGCCGAAGCGACCACACTCCGCCGGCTACAGACCAACTCCTACCCGCACTGTACCCTCCTCCACCATATCTACCCCACCCAGTATTATGGTACCTGCCACTTTTGCCCCCAACCAAGCACCCTGTACCATCTGGTCTGGGAGTGCCAACAATCCTCATCCCTCACACCCAATCCCCGTCCTACGTACGAGCAGTGGGTGGACCGGCTGTCCAGCTCGGACCTCTCGACCCAGCGCACGCTGATAGAGAGGGCACGAGCAGGCAGCAAGGACCAGGGCATCCCGGACTAGCGGACGCCCCCACCGGTGGAGCTCTCACCATCCTTCACCATTAAGCTCCAAATTAAAGATGTGTATCCTCTCTCTCAAGCGAGCAAACAACCCCACCGAATCTACAGGGCACAGGTTACGAAGGGGGTGGCCGTCTGATGTGCGGCTTTCGCCGACCAGAGCGGTAAGAATGAGTCAGAACCTTGAATGAACAACAAAAGAAAGACTTATATTTGGACAGGAAAAGACTTTGGAAAAGACTTTCGGCAAATTCCCAGTTCCCTGTGAATTTGTGCAGTCGAGAATAGGGCAGTGATGTTCGGTACTGTGGAGAAAAATTCGCATTTGTAGGTTCAGAAATTCCCTATTTTTAGCATTATCCCCCGCAGGTTTCTCAAATTTCCCTCCTTTCTAGTTTTGCAGCTGAAAGATTTTTACGTGGATTCGTGGCCGGTTTTGGGTGTTAGCCATGGCCAATTATATGTCTCCTTTACGGAGCCTTCTGCTTCAGGACGCATACGTCGTTCAGAGAATAAGAGTTGTAGTGTAAAATTAATTACAGTGCATCGGCCGCACAGCGGCATTTCACTAGGCGTTTCACGTTTTGTACCAAAATGCATGCTTACTTCGCATGCTAAACCTCTAGGTTAAAACTGATCGTATGAAAATTAACAAACATTGCTGAGTAAGAGAGGCAATTTTAGCTGACCTCAGGAACTGCTGGAGGTATCTCTTTTTGACAGTCCCCTAAGGTGCACCCAAAATACGTTTCTGTATATTGCGCACGAATTCACGCAAACAGGCTTTAGCCCTTCAGCCGCTGCCGCTTAACGTTTACTACCTGTTTTTAATTAAATATTCTTTCCTCTATGCTCCCTCCTGTTTTGTAAACTGGATTGGAAGCGATCTTTGATGCTTGTGGCTTGCGGTAACACGACTGCGGATATTTGAACATCAAGTCAGGTGAATGTTACGGGAACTTTTTAAAAGAAAAGTAAGTAATAAATGATGCGAGGTCCGGTTTACTCACATTATTTTTACTTTTACTCAACGACTCATAAAATTTTCCGAACCCATTAAAGATTCTCTTTT
Source organism: Haemaphysalis longicornis (assembly GCA_013339765.2). Lineage (NCBI taxonomy): Eukaryota > Metazoa > Arthropoda > Arachnida > Ixodida > Ixodidae > Haemaphysalis > Haemaphysalis longicornis. Next base: position 22,559,213 of record CM023449.1, read on the forward strand.
TCCCTGCTGGCCAAAATGACAGGCGAAAATTCGCCGAAAAAGAAATGGCAGCATCTCTACTGCGTGGATGATGGCGAGGGTGCGGAGTACGGGGACTCGAAATTACATCCAAGTTGCGCCCGGGTGACATCCGATTTGCGCCGCGACCGTCATTCGATATGAGCCGTGAGTTGCACCTTGATTATTCTCTAAATGAAACTGCAACTCACGGCTCAAATCGAATTTCGCTTGATTTTCGTTCGATGGCGCACGGATGGACGCGGACGGACATTGGGAGGTCCTAAGGTACTCCGCACCGTTACAGGCGAGGGATTAAGCCGTTTGACTTTCGGGTTCTAACTCACAGTCGTAGCCCAATGGGTAAGACGACTGACACTAACTCTGTCTGGTCTGCCAGTCACAGGCTTGAATCCTGCCGGTGCCGGTGCCTGTGTGATTTTTTGCGATTGTAAATGCTATGCGCGCGGACTCTGACGGACATTGTGCTATCCTAAGGTACTCCGCACCTAAAAGGGAAAATTCCCCGCACAGAACATCACTGGAATAGGGCCCCTGTACGAATAGTGCGTAACTAACGGCACAGGATGGGCTGGAGATCTGCTGAGCGCGAGGCAGCCCCGATGCTGACCGCCGGGCCGTGGTCGCCATTGCAGGACCAGATGAGCGAGCGCACGTGGAACCTGGACCCCCCGCACCACTACGTGCCGTGGATCGTCGTCAACGGAGAGCACACCGACGACATCCAGGCCATGGCGCAGACGGACCTGCTGCAGGTGCGCGCATCCTCCCTTGCACACTTCTCTTTCCCTCTCCAACTGTGGTCAGTCATGGTGTTTGGACAGCGCGCGTTAAAACAGGACCACAATGAAAAGAACCCGACATGACGAGCGCTGACTATCAACTGAGATTTATTCAAAACGAGGAAACATTTATGCATGAAACATCGAATCTGCGCACGCGCTACGACAAGAATCACATCCCGACACTGATAGAGATAACAGGGAGCATTTTTTCTTGCTCCTGCGTTTAACTACAATCAAGAAAGGCCACTTCTCTATCGTGTAAACAAACGAAGGCCTGACTAACGCACTTTTCACCAAGACTGGTTATGTTGAAAGCCTCTATAATCTCTCGCTTAAGCCGATTGGGATGACGGAACAATACGCAGGAGCAAGGGAAATTCTTTCCTTTTATCTCTATCAGCATTTGGATGTGATTCTTATCGTAGCGCATGCGCAGATTCGATGTTTTATTTCTAAATGTCTCTTCGTTTACAATAAATCTCAGTTGATAGCCAGCCCTCATCCTGTCTGGTTATTTTCTTTGTGGTCCTGTTTTAACGCGCTGTTTCCAAAATCCATACCGCAATACCAGCTCACCCAGCCCTCCATCCTGCTGTGGCCAGTTCCAGAACGTGTGGGAATCTATTCTTCACGACTGAAGTGATCTCCCCTTCAACAACCCTGGAAGAAAAGTTTCGGCAAGGACAGGAAGGTTAGGGAAACTAAGTCGTAGCGAATGCGCAAAAGTAAATGCTACCGCACGAAACATTTCAGAACCTCGCAAGTGGGGATTGTCGCAAGAATGCGTAGTGTGCCTTGCAATATTCACCAACAAAGTCGGCTTCAGTATTGGCAGCGCTCCGCTGGGAAGTTGTTCTTTCGGACAACATAAACAGTCTTATGAGAAAAAAATGGGCGTCCTGGGGCGGTAATTATATATATGCTACCTCCATATATATCTAGCCGTTTAAGGTTGGCTTCACCGTTGTACACAAAATACTTGCTGGAGAAACTTTTAAAGACGATAGCCTTTCTTGGGCTACTTAAACGCAGAAATTTTGGTCTGAATGTCTGTCGGTCTGTGACTCGATTCAGCTACCCGGCCAAAGTGAAACTGAATCTGCACACTAGTCTTATATACCCTTAGCCAAATCTAAACGGCCGGGGGTTATCTTCATACAGGTCAACATTGTTGAACAAGAACAAAACATTACGCAAATGTGAAGCAGAAAATCAATACATAAATGATATGTGAAGCGTTCCTTTATTTAAAAATTCCTGGATGGTTGGTTTTTGCGATATCAAATGAAATACTGCATCAACTCAAGAAAATCGTCGCCAGTTGTTGCCCGCACAACTATAGCTCCTGGCGCAATTTTAAGAAATAAAACGGTAACAGTAACGGAAGGTTCCACTAGATAGATTCACGTTCCGCTTGGAATGAACGTGGAGCAGGGCATCTTTGCCGCACGGCAGCACTGGCATCGAAGCACCCGACTTGGGGCAGTGGAACGCGGTAAATTTAAATTGACTTAAGCAAACCTCTAGCGAGTTTACCTTGGGAGGAACGAGACGGGAGAGAAAGAGAATGGAGGCATTTACTTGGCAGGGGGGCCAGTCGACTACCGTCTTTTGTCGACATTTGTAGCGAAAGGAGCAGATACGTTTAGCGGGAAATATAGGCAATCTGTTATCAGTGGACGCACTAGGGCCTGTTATTGAATACCTACATTAGAACCCATTTGTTTCTTATAAAACACTAAGACAAGTCCATTTAACGTCCGCTTCGCTACTACGCACAGGTGAATTGTTGGGAGGCACTTTAGGGCAATATAAGCCGTCGTATATGAAGGTATTAGGGCTGTCTACTAATGCATAGCATTTGTACCGCTTATCTAGTGTGAGTTCTTGGCAGCCACATATGGCTATGAGTAGCGAAACACGTTGGATTATTTTTTTAGGGGCGAAGCAACTCAGGGGCTCGGGTGGTCGGCGTATCCTGTCGTCGTCTCATGTCGTCCCGGTAAATCCAGGTGCCATCGATGGTGAAAAAACAAATGTAATAAGAAACCGGTTCAAAACACACGAACATCAATTAAACTAATTTAAAATACAGGAATAATTAGGATTTAAGTAAATTAAAAACATAAATATGTTGAATTCCGTCTCGAAATTGGTTTCAAACGCCAGGTTCTTTCCTGCAAAGAATACTTCTTAGCATGCTGTGGCATGTGACACGAAGACAACTTACGGCCAGTATGTCTCTCATTTATTGCTTAAATACGGTTCAACACAAGAGAGGGCGCCACCGCCTCAGCAAGGGCGCGATTACTCCTCCCACCAGCGCTTCTACGGCGCCCAATCAGCGAGCGCTGTGTGGCAGGAGTAAGACTTACAATCTTTGAATACACTTACACACTGCAGGCTTCGCCCCTCCCCAGGTTTCCCGTTAGTGGAGATGACCCGGTTTTCTTCTCAAGTTTTTTTTCGTTTCTTTCCTCCAATGATGTGTATTTATACCAGTGTAGCGATGCTACGCCTTAATATAGCGTTTTTATCACTCCGTCTGCTCCGTCTGTTCCGTTCGTACTGTGTTCACTGGACCCGACTGCGCCTGCGCGCGCGGGTACGGCGATGCGGAAACCCCCTACCGTGACGAATGCGCGGGAATAGCCTGGTGTGGGGTACTACTACGCTCACCTATATCAACCGAATCTGTCTCTTGCAGAAAAAGTTCATTCTCGTTTTTTTAAAGCTACCGTTCAGTGCCCATACTGAGCCTGAGCCATTTTTTTTCAATGAGTCAGCGCTTGAAAATTTCTAACGTGCTAAATTACCGGCTGGCAACTAGTTACCGAAAAGAACAAAGATCTGGGAGTCATTTTCTTCGTTTCTTGGCGATTGATTTGATTTCAGGGGTAGCGTCCTGGGCACGTTGGCGCTCCATTGTTAAATAAAATGATTGCGCTAAAAATTGGGACACGGACGGAGTGAGGACAGACACACAGAACAGTTAGTGGTGTTAGAACAACAGGTGGTGTTGCGCTGTGTGTGTCTGTCCTCAGTCCGTCAGTGTCCCCCTTTTTAGCGCAATCATTTTATTTAACAATTGATTGTGGGGTTTAACGCGCCGACGCAACGCAGGCGATGAGGCGCGGATTAATTTTGACCTACTGGGGATCTTTAACCTACGCCGACACCTCGCACACATGGGCGCTTTTACTTCCCGCCTCCATCAGAAAAGCCGCCGCCGCAGCCGGGAATCGAACCCGCGACCTCGTGCTCAGCAGCACAACGCCGTATCCACTGCGCCACCGCGGCGGGGTCGTTCATTGGCGAACTGGAAGCCTAACACTGTGCACTACTGTACTCGTACACTTGAGAACTCCATGGAGTGTACCGCAGCCTAGAACCAACTATGGTATGCAGTTGTTACGGTCCTGCTTACAGTATGTCTACGTAACAGTCTTGTTTATGAAAACACCCGCCGCGGAGGCTCAGTGGCTAAGGCATTGCGGTGCTGAGCACGAGGTCGCGGGTTCGATTCCCGGCCACGGCGGCCGCTTTTCTGATGGAGACGAAAAGCAAAAACGCCCGTGTGTACGAGATTTGGGCGCACGTCAAAGATCCCCCAGGTGGTCAAAATGAATCCGGAGCCCTCCACTACGGCGCGCCTCATCGCCCGCGTTGCGTCGGCGCGTTAAACCCTACAATCAATCAATCAGATGTTTCTGAAAACATTGATATAAGCTTATGTTCCTCTACAGAATTGTACCACCACTTTTCCTCCTTGTGAGCAATAACATTGTACAATGTTTGTTTTTTGTTCATATTATGCCCTGCAATCCACTGTATTTATACTTGTTACGCTTTGTGATTGTAATATGTAGTTGTTGCTTTTTAAGTTCTTTTTCGTTTCTTTTTTTACGTTTTTTTTTCTTTTTCTTTTTTTATTCTCACTCTCCTGTTTCTATTTTTGTTTGTTTGTTTGTTTGTTTGCTATTCAGTGTGCTTGCTCCGTTTCTGCCTGTCAAAATGTATTTTAGGGCTAGTCAAGTTGCCCACCCGCAACTTCTTTCCCTAAATATCCTGCATAAATTGTATTTCTTTTATGGCAAATACAGTCATTTCATTTCATTCCTTCTCTTATAACTTCTGCCCTCAGGTGGTGTGCGACGCGACGCCCGACGGCCGCAAGCCTCCGCCGTGCTTCGAAGACATGGAGCGGCGCCGGGCGCTGCAAAAGCTGTCCGCGTCCGTGGAAGAGCGACTCGGCGACGGCGCTGCGCAGCCCGGTGCAGCCGCCGGGCACAGCCTCAAGGACGTGTGGCTCTGACCACTCCGTCCATTCGCGGGACCAGCCAAATTCGCCAGAACCCGAGTCGGCCTGCGTGGTGACATAGACGACGCGCTGGGCTGTGAATCCAGAGCCTGCCGTGTGCTACTCTTACGGCAGTCCCATGTTATGACGGCCGCTGTGATGTCGGTTTTGCGACGAAAGCTGGATGAAAATGTTCCAGTGCTATCGCGGAACGACGTCCCTCTGGTCCTCCGTGGATTTGATGATCGAACGATATTGGTGTCGATTTCTTACGATTGATACATATCCTGTAGCCCCTATAATTCTTCCGGCGTACGTTGATTCCCGATTTTGGTGGCAGGTGGAGGTTAACTACACCGCAGATGTCTACGGCTACTAGAAAGCAAGACCGGCTCCCTTTTCCGGGCTGCGAGGCGGCTTGCGGGTTCCCGTAAGCCCTCGCAATACTCAAGAAGCAGTTACTTTTGTATGTCCGCGCGCCCCGCTTCTGCAGCGCGCAACCAATTACCTACCTGTATCATTTCTCCTTCTCTTTACGTTATATACACCGTACGCCATGTGTCGGAATAAAAAAATTACTGGTGTGCAAATAAAAATGATTGATATGTCTCGTCGGTGAGAGCCGGACAAGTATTGCATGTTTGCGCCGATATAGCCGGTGCGCGCACTCAAACCATGACATCGCAAGCACAAGTGACATAAATGACACCACTGCAAGTGAACCTGCCCCGCCGGCGCTTCAGCTTCCTGTATAGGGACCGGGCGGCCGTTGTATGGCACCACCGTCGCTTCAGCTAACAGCACCGCCGGTGGCGAACCGCTCGTCAGTGGAATGCCGGTGGCGGTCAGCGCAGCGTTTGTGTATGGCTTTCTTTCGTTTTTTTGCGGTGCGGCTTGCAAAGCGAACGTAACCCCACGTGCATTTTTCAGATCGGTAAATCTTGAGTGTGGATGTGATGTTTACGAGGCATGCCATGTGTGTTATTTACGCCCATACTCAGTATTTACAAATAGCAGACGACGCTCAATGCGCCAAGCTGGAAGTGAAAGTTTGTTGCTTCATGTAATTTTTTGATGCCTGCATGCAGTTTCGCGTATCGGGGAGTATACTGCAGCTAAATTCTCCCCCAAAGCCAGTGTGTGCAACCGATTTAGGAATGCTGCGGCGCTGGCCTTGGGCAGTTGATTACGATGCGGGGTCGACGTCGTGCACAAGCTAACGAAAGACAAAGTTGGGGGTGTGTTCTAAGATTTACCTCAAAACAGAAATTGTGATGGACAACGCTTCCGTAACTTCATTACCTACGGCTGAAACGTGTTTAATTTCACAGAAATGCTCTTACTACAGTCATCGGGAATCGTTGATAGAATAAATACCACATGATAGTAGGACGTTATTGCTTGTCGTGGAGAAGCATTGCTTTACAAGAATTGCAATGTTTGCTGGCTAGTTGGTAAATGGTTTTTCAAAAACCAATTCCTGCGTGGCTGAAGGACGCAAAACAGGAGGGTGCCCGAAACCTGTACTCAGCTTCACAACCGAATGCTGCGGTCCGTTTACATCTGCCACCTACGCTTGAAAAATCATGCACACCTTGGTCTAACGACGATGAGGGTTTATCGCATAGCTCTACCGTATGGGTTTCCTTGGTTGCCTTCTGGATTTAAACTTTGAATAGTTTAGCGTCTAATTTGATCAGTACGCAGTTTGGTCTTTTGATCGCAGCGTCTTTGACTTTGACCATTTCCCTTCGATTTCGCAGAAAGAAAGCTTTGCGTTCAACCATAATAATCATTAGACGGAGGGCTAGATGATTTTGCTGCTTAAGTTTGAACTTTCATGCCCCCCTCTCCAAATTTAAACTTTGTCCAGCGCGTCGGAAATGTGTCTGTGCTGGAGGACTCGGGCTGATGCACCCATATTTGAGGCAACTAATCGCGCGTTTTTGGTGTCTTCACTAGGAATTACACGATTTTTTTAGGTACTCTGTAAAGAATACTTCAGCATTAAAAAACACCAGCTGGTGTTAACGCTGCCACATTTTTTAACTATCGGTGCCAGCCGTTATTCTACGCAGGTGGTAAAACGGGAGGGGGAGGAGGGATGGTGGATGGTTTGTAGCTTGGGCTGTTGGGTTGGTGAATAACTTTGGCTCTTGATAAAATGACCACCACAGATGTAGGATTTCCACTTCGGCTTTCAGGCTCCCATGCTGTCACAGTGTCGCTCACCAAAACCTAAGGCAGAAAGCTCACGGTTACTGCAACATTTCTACGGCTACACTGTAATCCATCTCGTATGAAGGTGCCTTTCTATTTAAAGCACACGTATCGAGGTATCCCAGCGCTAAGGCTGGCGTAGAAACCGTAGTCATTGAAACCAGTGAAGATAATTTAAAGTGGTAGAAATGAATAATAATATTGCTAATACTTTTATTCCTACTCAGATCGCGCGGAGCCAGGCGCAGAGCGCTGCAAAAAGCGCTCGTGTCAATGTAGCCCATTTCCAACCTTACAAGCATCCAATAACTTTGTGTAGGCGTTAGTGAATTTAAGCAAAAAATAATAGTACTAATAGTAGTTTTATTCGTACTCAGAACGGGTGTAGCCAAGCGCAGATCGCTGCAAAAAGCGCTCATGCCATTGCAGGCGATACCCAACTTTAGAAGCGTCCGACAAGTTTACGTAGTCATTAGTGCATCTAAGAACCCAACACATCTGTCTAGACTTCGTTTCACCGCACATATACGCTCACAACACCACCAAAACATTTAAAGCACCGAAGCAAACACGACAAAAACAACGGGAGGCTGTGTAGTCCAATGCACCGGCTCATTCCACTGACGAGCGGAGCGCCGAGTGGTGGCGCCACCCGTCCAGCTGCCCGGTCCCTATTGGCGGTGAGCGCGAACACAGGCGGCGCTGCGAAGCACGCCCTTGTGACGTCAGCTTAGGGATTCTCGCATTTGTCGTCTGCTTCACTCAGGATCGCTCTCCCTGCTGTTTCTTTGCGCTCGGTCAACGTATGATGCTTGTCCGCACCAGAATTGGCGTGCGGGCAACTTTTTATCATAATAATAGGCTTAAAATCGCATACACTAGCTCATGGTGTCAATTAAAGTATAGTTTTGGATACCGCTACGGGAGAAACATTGCCGGCGCCACCCCATTCCTTGCGAAGCCGGTCCTGTGCGGAGCGCGAAGAGTCGGAGCTAGGCGTCAGCTTCTCATTTAAGCATTCGAACAAAAGGAACAGTCAGCTGCTAATAACCGACAACAGCGAAAATGGAAGACCAAAACAAATTCTAGGCCTCCAGGGCTGTTGGCTTTGGCAGAAGGCATCACGATTCCCGGTAATCATATGTAAGGTAAAACAGTTTTTGCAACCTTGCCGAACGTTCGAACGCGTTTTGTAATCTCACTTTACGTTGTCAAGGCATGAAAGTTTGCCGACATGCACTATAGACAGCAAAAACTGTAGGTTGAGTTCCAAATAATCCAGTGTGTATATACGCGCGTGCTGATTCTATACCAGGCATACCAGTATGGAGGTTTATTGAGCAAAACGAGTCACGTCTTCGTTAAATTTATAGTAACACATATATGTTTGTTAAGACCTGGAGGGATATTTCGGAACATTTTGCACAGCCATGTCTTCCCGATATTCGAATATGCGTTATAGGAAAACTGCACTCAAGAGGAGGGGGAGGAGTAAGGGGAGGAGGGGAAAACTTTGTTTAACAATTAAATCGATCTGGTTAGTGGGCCGGGTCCTCAGTCCAGGACAAGAGAGTAAAATTTATTTTCTTCAAATCATAGAACGCCACCCCGAGTAGAATAGGATTTGTTCTTCGCGCCTGGAAGGGTTGAAAAGCAATAAAGAGCTACTTGGAATTCTTCTTCGGTTTCGAGTCTTGTAATATATGCAGGTATACTATTTATTACATTAGTTAGCGAGTATATCATGCCTTCAACACCGTAATCATGTCATCATCGTTCGATTTGAGAGTCAGTTCGTTATGATAACGATATAATTACGATAGAAATTCGGAGCACAAAAGCCGCCTTCGAGTACTTTGGACCACGTTGCTTAGGGCGCGATCGCGGTGGCGAGCACAAACCTTCTCATTGTATTTGCATGTGAATAAACAAAGCACGCTGCGGATATGCACCTTCTTGCACGCAGCCGTAATGAAAGCCAATTTGTGAAGAAGGGAATGTATGCCATACAAAATGAAGGAAATATCCACACGACCTTTGTGAGGCTCCCAAACATCCCGAAACCTCTTAATAAGAAGTTGGTGACGGCGCAGAAAAATTAATGCGTTGGGCAGAAAAAAAAAGCAAGAAACATTAATCCGATACAAGACAACAACGAAAGAAACAGAAGAAAGCCGCTTTATTTCCTGCTGTGCGATGAGCGTGTAGAGGCCGCTGCTTGGTACGTAGTATTAGACTGTTGAGTCTTCTTAGGAGCATCTCAAAAATACTGCAGGGAAGCCTACGTATTTTGAATACTTATCGAGAAGCTCTGATCGCTGATCCTCGCGAATAAGCAAGAAAGGACGAGTTACACACGATCCTCTGACCGATACTCTGAAGAAAGTTGTTCTCTATCTCTTCGTGTGTTACAAAGTTGTGGGGTATACAGCTTCAAATTATTCAGATGCGTCAGAAGCTGGCAAAATAACTGAGTAGCTAGAAATACGCTTTTTAAAGCACTACAGCAACGAAGCGGGCGATTTCTAGCCCAGGCACTGTTGCCCCTCACAAGCGGAGTGTAGCAGACGACAGCGGCGCGAATCCCTAAGACGACGTCAGAGCCAGGGGGCGCCACTCAAAGATCTCACCGCCAATAGATGGGGCACGTTTGCGGCGTCGGCCTTGCTAACAAACGTGCAATACAACGGGACGGGCGAGATTAGAACAGGAAAAAGTGTTGCGGCATGTCCTAAAAAAGGAGGAGGAAGAGGAGGAGGAGGAGGAGGAGGAGGAGGAGTACTATTAATTGTAGGGAAGGCTATAGGCTCGTTCGGAGAGAAGAGGGAGTGAGTGGTGGCTGTATGCGTGCCCCGTGAGGGATGGTGGGCTGGACGGGCGGGGCGGGATGGCATGCGGAGCAGGTGTCCGTTCCATTCCTTTCAGGATCTTGGTGCACAGGCTAGCCGAATTGTCAGGCACAGAAAAAACGACCGGCACTTTGTGCCTGTTAGCCACATTTTTCAGGTTGTGTGCCACTCGATGGATCTAAGGAACAACCGCCGGTTTCTTGCGCCTAAGGTCGTCTGTCCTTTGGGGTGTGTTTCCTTTCAACTTCTGCAGCAAGGACTCGACCACCGCTGTCACAACCATTAAGGGAAACCCAGCTGCAAGCAAACGGGTACCCTGACCATTGAAACCTTCCTGAATCTTGTGATTGGATGACTTTGTTAGTGTTCCTTGAAAACAAGAAGAAGAAAGCCCTTTTTACTGTCTTCGGGTGCGCAGACAGAGTCGGACAATCAGTGCCAACATATTTACTCTGTTCTAAATTAGCAAATCTCTATCCTGGCTAGCGCCACACTCCCCGTCGCACCTCTCTCCTTAAGCTGATAAGCTCGGCCACAAAGCGACCACAAGCCATACTACCGTGAATTCCAACATTGTCAAAAATACGCCGCAGGAGTACGAGAGGTGCCGTGAGTTGAGGGAAATTTCATCCAGCGCCACTTGTAATACCACTTATGGTGCGGTTGCCCCTTCGGCGATTACTGCAGCAGTGCTAATCTGTTTAGCCGAGTCGCATTCATCGGAAGTGATAGTTTACATGCAATATTTTTCAAACAAAATCTACGCCTACGGGACTAGTGCTGAGCTAATACTATGAAGCACAGCGTTTTGCGGCTGGATGCGCTAATCTGTGGTTATTAAAGCTAATTAATTATTGCTTTATTTCAGTTGTTTGGGCATGTTAGCGTGAGCGCACGCACGCACACACATCTGTGCTTGGAAAACCAAAAATAAGCGACCTCACAGTATACGCACCAATAACGGCCTCCAAAAGCTTCATAAATGTTACAGCATTTGAAATTTTATCTACCGCGTCCGAGAAATGGTACCGAAAAAGGTCGATTCTGGTAACTGGCACCCTTTGTTACTTTCAGGATTCGTATACAAAAACAGGGGAGCTAACACCATGCTCCGAGATGACGAGGATCATCATCATCATCATCCTCCCCACTATCATCGCCATCGTCGTCATCAAGCAAAGTGTTGTTTTTTGGCGCGGGCCCAGGAGCTCCGGGCTCCCGAAAGAGAAGCCCCGGCGCACTCCGCGCACCGGGAGGGGGAGGGAGCCCGTAACAGCCGCCGCGGAGGCCTGGGCCCTGCGCGGCACCCCAAAATTCTCTTCGCGGACCCGCTCCTCTTCGCTGCCAGCGCGGGGATCGCAGCGTCTCGGGCATGCTGGCGTCGGGGCAGCGTGCGTCAACCGTGCCGGCGTCGCTTGACGGCGAGCAGTGAGCCTGGACAGTGCGACGCGCGGGGACACAGTCGGATCTGGCGGCCCGCACTTCAACTTGGCCACGATGAGTGAGTTAAAATAAATAGAAACGCGCGTTGCGTAATCACTATGGCTGCGTCTAATCTCACGGCAGCCTTGAGAATTACCTCCGGGAAATTCTCCCGGCAGTTTCCCTAAAAGCTGGCTGGCCTAAAATTCGCTGAATAATATTACCTGCCAAGGTAACGTAACATAACCCAATCTCACCGAACCTAACCTAAGCTATTCTGCCCAAAGTGTTTTACCATACCAAATGCATCATAACCTACCGAAATCCAGACCGACTGCAACGAGCCTAACCTCACCCAGCCCAACGACACAGAACACAACATATTCAACGTAATCCAAAGCATTCTACAAGTCGTGTGCGTCTAATAACCTGAATGAAAAAAAAAAGCATTAACGAAATCACGAGGGGCGAAAACTTCAAAAATTACGAATACAAAAAAAAAAAAACACCGTCCCCTTTGCCGGATTCGAACCTGGTCCTTCTCATTTCAAAGCAGGTGCTATTCCACATCACAGGAACAGCTTTAGGAACGAGTTTTCAGGGAATATTTGTCCCAGAGAATCTCCGGATGGCGTGCTTAGCCAATCAGAAGTGACTGCCGTGAGAAATTTCTGATGGTAATTCTCTAGGTGGCCGCGGTAATAAACACTACCAATCTCTAATGTGACCTCGGCGTCTTTTGTTTCTAGGAGCGACAAGCACTGACTAGAGTCATTTGAGTTAGAGCCCTCCCGACCGGTAACGTCAAAAATGCGTCTACCAATTCCCTGTGTATACCGGCATCATATAAAAGACGAAATTCCTTTAGAATCCTTCGCGCACTGTCGTTCCGGCGTAACATAAGGAATTGTAACGCAGTGTCAAATACAAAAACAGCAGTGCTAAATGCAGGGGTAAAAGTTGGGGGGGAAGGGGGGGGAGGGGGGGGCAGCAGGAGAAATACCGTATTTCCACGATTATAATGCTCCCCAGATTGTAACGCGCCGGTAAGCTTGCCTTACAATTTTCAAACAGAAAAGTTTGTTTTGATTGAATTGAATTGTATTTTTGAAGGCGTTCGCGTACAAATAACAGGTGCTGGCAGCTTCGAAGCCGCTTTCAGTGTTGAGCCGTGTTGTAACGCGCGCACGAATTTGAGGGTTACTTCTAGCGAAAAAAGATGGGCGTTAGAATCGGGGAAATGCGGTAACACACGCGACACAACAAAGTCATACCATACCACCAGTGTCGTCGTAGCAGTCGAGGGAGTGAAACAAGTGTTTGGGCTTGGGGCCGAGGCTGTAAAACCGCGTGGAAAAACCATCCCTTCGAAGTCGCTATGTCAAATGACGGCTACACTCTTTCAAATTTCTGAAGTGGTCGACATCCTGTCGAAAGCGACGAGAAGTTATTACTTTCTTCAGCGATACAACTCCCTGTTACCTCCAGGGGTTTATCCGTTTGCAGAGGCGCAGTCTTTCCTCGATTAACCCGGGACAGAGGGGTTGGACTTTTGAAGCACTGCTGTCGCCGTTAGCCAGCAGAGTGAGGCGGCGTCTCGAATCGACGGCAACTCACTCCTTATATCACGCAAGGCAAACATGTCTGCCAACATGTCATTGAGACTCAACTCAAGACTACAATTTAACGTGCACGCTCGGTACGTTAAGGGAAATACGACAACTCGGTAATAATCAGATTCACCCTATTCACAGTATTACGCAACGGAACAGGAATAATGGTGCGTTGTTAACAACCTAATGGCAACACTGCGCCTTTATTTGTTTTGTGTTTACTTCGAGTCCGAGCGCTGCTGCACATACCGGATATTGATTCTGATTTGGAGTGAATCCGCCTTGGCCTCATTTTGATTACTGAGTGAATTGTCTATATTTATGACTTCTGCATGCAAATGAGGACGTCTCCGCCTGTAATAAATGTTGTAAATTATAACATCAGCTTTTTTTTTTATTCTTCGTTAGCATCTTTTTTAGAAAGAGTAGAGATAGTGAGAGAGATAACACTCATGTTCAGTTGACAAGCCCCTGATAAAGAAAACTCTGCCGATGAGCTCACTGAAGAGTGCAGCTTTTTTTTTTTTTCATAAACAAAAAAGCACGCAATACAATTCGAAGCGAGGTGAAGACACAGCAACTTATTCCTTCCCTGTCCCTAACATTAGAAAATTACTGTTTGTAGGCTACGTCCTTCTCCTTAAAAATAGGCCCAGTTATTTTTGCGTGTATAGTTAAACGTATTTTTGTGTGTACAGCCGCCCAATTTTTTACCAATATCACGGGAGCGTGGACCGTTCGTTCGATCAGCGCCGTATGATGGAGCGATACGACAAACCCGGCGAGAGTAGCCGCAAGCGCATTAAGCAAAGGCCGCTTCTGTCGTCGTCCGCTAAGCTGCTCCAAGAGCAGACGGCCGCCCCCGATTTTTAAGTGCGAATGCACTTTATAAGCGACCCCAAACCATCCACCGCCGGCGGCGGCGGCGGCGGCGGCGGCGGCGTCCGCAGTGCTCCTCTATATTTAAAAAAAAGAAACAGCATCCGGCGCCAGGTTTCGATCCGAGGACTTTGCGGCCGCAGCGCGACGCTCTACCGACCAAGCCACGGACGCGACGCTGATATTAGTGTTAGTGACGCCGCCTTATATCTTTAACGCATTCAAACTACGTCGTCAGCGGCGTGCGTTGGCGACTCGCGGCGTTATAGCGGCTTGATAACTGCGTGGTGTAAACGTGATACTACAAACCCGATGGAAGAGATGGAAGAGAAGGCGGCGAGGCGGTGGGCTGCGGGGGCCGAGCGCAAGCGCCGCAAGCGGGCCGACAACCGTGCATTCGCACTTTCACATTCTCCCCCTCGGGGAAATGCGGGGGAATTTTTATTCGCTAATCACACTGCCCTCCAACCAGACGTTAACGGTACGAAGAGGGCAAGTGAAATCGATTGGTAACAGCAGTGCAGGGTAGCTGTGTGCTCTTGGAACAGCCTAGCAGACGACGGCAGCAGCGGCCTTAAGCGCATGCGTCTACTCTCGCCATGTTTGTCGTATCGCCCCATCATACGGCGCTGATCGAAGGAATGGTTGACGCTCTCGTGATATTGGTAAAAAATTGGGCGGCTGTACGTGGTGTTCACACATAACTTATAAAACTAAGTAAAAAAAAATTACCCTCCCTTCGTAAAGACAGGTGGGAGAAGCGCGAAAGCTCAAAGTGCGTATAATCAATCGTCAAACCCTCAAAGACCCTAATCGCAAATAAACGAAAGCATGCAGCCATTTTTCGCGCACATATATAAACGCATCTACGAGCGATTTAAATGTACCCCGATACGTGGTTCAGGAGATGAATGTATCAGGGTGCCGAACCGGAACAGAAGCGAACCGTAAAACGGAACCGAACCGGTATTTTTTTTCCGGAACTGAACCCGAACGCGAACCGTTTTTTGAGCATGCTGAACAACGAACCGGAACTGAACCGAAAAAATAAACAACGGTTGCCAGTTAACGACGAAACGGTTCGACCACCCGTTGTTCATACTGCGCAGCCAATGCCGTTCGGGCCTTTTCTTTTTTCCTTCACGTACCATTAGCTTCATACCCTCTCACGCACTTTCCCCTCCAGACCAATCAAAACGCTATCAACGCGCTATCAAATATATCAACCTCCTTCTCAATAATGCCACCACCAGACTGGGGTGCAGGGTTACCCGATTTTTTTTTGTCTGCCTGTACGTTGAGAACTACGCAGTCATAAACGCCGCGGTGGCTCACTAGCGAAGGCTGCTGAACCCCAGGACGCGGGTTCGATTCCGGTGGCGGTGGCTGCTTTTCTGATGGAGGCAAAAAGCGAAAACGCCCATGTGTCGAGATTTCGGCGCGCGTTGAGGATCCCCAGGTGGTCGAAATCAATCCGGGGAGCCCTCCACTACGGCGCGCCTCATCGCCCGGGTGTAGCTTTGGGGCGTTAAACCCCACAAACAATCGACTACGGGGTCATGAAATTCCGGTTAACTGCTTCGTCTTGATATGTTCATATGTTAAGCACCAGGTACTCATAGGTGTGTGCAAAAACACGCCTAATCAGCTTTCCCCACCCTGTCCACGATTGTTGTTGCGACGCAGAAATACATTGTAGAATTTCCTGCCTGGCTGACTGAAAAAAAAAAAAAAAGGAGGGGGGGGGGGATTCTTGCTCGTTGCTACGCATGTACAGGTGCCGTCAGAAGTAATTCGAGCACGGGAGCTGTGGCCGAGCCTCATAGGAGTGCCGTGTAGCTACACCGACGATAGCCCACCTATACATCTCAAACCACCGCTTTTAATCTGTCTTCGAGCATTCTTCGCAGCGTACTGATCTCGGTGACGGCGCTGATAGCAGAGACACATCTGACAACGTTTTGTAGTGTATGCTACACTGGCAGGTTGAGCAGTTTCGCGGGGACCTTAAAGGGCCGTGCTGCGCAAGCGTGAGGAGCATTGTATTGCATTGCATTGCATTGGATTAAATTTGATTGTATTGGATTGGATTGGAAATCCTATCCAGTTGGAGTACGGGTGTGTAGAGAATTAAGTCTGCACATTCGCCGGTATGCGCATTCCAGAGGAGTGACGTCACAGCCGCGGCAGACGCACTGGCGCCGCCGCATGCCCAGCTGTGCGCCTCCGTTGCGCAGTAGCCAAGTCTTACGGTGCGCCAGAGCCGCTTGATAGCCGTTTAGCGTGGCTCCTGGAGAGCCGTGCTGCGGATGCGCGAGGAGCAGTGACTGGACTGGACTGGACTGGATTGAATTGGATTGGATTGGATTGGATTGGATTGGATTGGAAATCGTTTTAGCAGCAGTAAGCATAATAATCAGCTAATCCAAGACAACCAGGAAACCTAAGAATAACCAGCTGAACATTAGCTCACGCTACGTATATCCTGGCATAGCCGAGCTAAGCCACTGCTAATTTTTTGGCACACTTCCAGCTCACGCGAGCTGCCGAATGAACGGCGCTCTCAAAGAAATTTGCAGAGAGAGCTTTTTTTTTTTTTCTTCAAATATTTTTAGGTCTGTATGCTTTCAGCGCCATCGCCAAGACCAGTATGCTGCGAATAATTCTCGAATATAGGTAAGAAGTGTTTTGAGATGTATAGGTGGGCTATCGCCATCGCCAGGCGCACATGCGTATTCTGGTCTTTTCGTTTGGCGCCGGTGCGGCTACACGGCGCTCCGATGGGGTTCGGCCACAGCTCCCGTGTTCCAATTGCTTCTGACGGCGCCTGTACTCCACGATGCATCAGCACCATGGTATTCTCCTAGCAGTGAAATAACCCACTCTTCGCAAGCTTGCTAAGCGAAATCAGGAATAGGACGAGGAATAGGAGGAGTATAGGGTTGTGGTTATGAGTATACACTGTAGAATAGAATGGCATGTCACAATCCCAGTAGTCGGGGAACAAGACCATCATCCCTCTCCTTGGTGAGGGATGACGATACATCGCGAATGCCCCTTTTACGAATCAATCGATAAAAATGAATGAATCAATCAATGAATCAATCACTCACTCAATAAATCAATCAATATATTAACCAATGAGCCCTTATATTCAACGAAATGTTGGGGATCTCTCAGGGGAAAAGTGATCGGAAAGACTGCTTGAAGGTGCCGACTATCACGTCCTGGCAACCATCACATCCTATGTTCTTGGTTATTGATTCGAAGGAGGAATCTAGCAACCCGACACTGTTACTGTGGTGTCGGCTCGGCAGCGTTAACGCGAGCTCCCTGCGCATGCGCGGCGTCTCCTGTGCAGGCAAGTGGAAGCAGGTGGTGTTCGTGGTGTCCATCACTGTGGCCACCTACTTCTACAACCGGCAGCGCAGCAGCTTCTACACCTTCGAGCCACCGCTCAACGAGAGGATACCGTGCGCAGCCGTGCCGTCCAGTGAGATGCGCAACGAGATGAAGGGGAGGGCTCGCTTTCTTCTCCGTCCGTGCCGCAAAAACGGGCCCCGAGGGAACGCGTTCCGTAAAAGGACGCTTTCCGGCAAAATCCGGGCTCCGTTCCGTAAAACCGGTTTGAGGGAGTGCGGAACCTCCTCCGTTGGGGCCCGCTTTTCCAGAACGGAGGGAGAAGGGGAAGAAACCAAAGAGTTTCATCTGCTTCAGAGTTTCAGAGGGAAATCTGGCGAGTTCCACTTGCCCTTGGCATGGCTTATGAACAGGCTGAAAAGTGTGCTGCGACTTTAAAAAAGAAACAATTTTAATATAAAATATTATTTAAATGTGGGGAATTATTGTAAAAATAAAGTTCCAACAAGATTTATTTGTCAAGGACTATTTGAAAACTTTATGCAGGACGAACGAGAAAAAAAAATGTTACATTCGTTGTTAATTTTGGCTTCAAGAGCAAAAACAAGCCATGTGGGCAGCCAAGTCAAGTAGGCGAAGAACGTCGCTCCCCGATGTGGCGGTGCCCATGACGGAACGCGACTGCAGCGACAGTTTTCCCTCTGTAAGTAGGGAACTCTGCGGGAAAAACATGGTAACTGGTAAAATATGCTGTTGGACTTGTTCGTGCAATATGAATTAAGAAAATTGCGCAACTGTACATACACAGTAAGGAAGACAAACAATGGGCAACTCACAAATATTTATTTGCAGGAAAAGAAGTTGGCCTAAATAGGCTTCTACGTAACATAAAACAATAAAGCAGATAGTGAAAGTGATAACAACACCACAACACTAAGAGTCCGCCCACCGCATGATGCCTAAAAAAACTGAATTCATTGCTAAAAAGTGATGACAGTTCACTGATGCACCCCTCGCGATTTTTAGGCCGAAGTACCTTAGGACCTCGCTTTTTCCGGGGCTTGGCGTCCGTGTACACAGTGTAGCGCATGCGCGAGAAGCATTGGATTGGATTAGATTGGATTGTATCGGATTGTATTGTATTGGAATTGTTTTTCTGTACACACGCGTTCTCACTCATTTACATGCGCGAGTGGGCAATGGCACAAGTGATTTACTGTAAGAAAGATCCCCAGTGCTTCACCCACTCGTCATGATTCACTTCGTGGAAATACGTGAATTTTTTTAATGATGTACGCTTCTGACAGCTCACGCGCCACAATGTCACGGCTTCTATCAATGATAATATAGTTTCTTTGAGGCCTGGCGCACAACCACAATCACGGCAATGAATGGGCAAGTGTGATCCAGTGCCGTTCTTGTTCTCTGAGGCGATCATTGATGCAACGTCCACTTTGCCAAATATATACCTTGTCACATGTGAGCCTATTTAAGCAACTTCTTTTCCTGCAAATAAATAGTCGTGAGTTGCGGATTGTTTGTCTTCCTTCGTCTGCATGTCCAGTTAGCGCAATTTTCGTAATTCATAGTAACTTGCAGGCGGAGAGCAACCGCCATTGGCAAAGGAATGTCATACGGCCTGCAAGGGAAGCCCATCCATCCTCCACGCTATCCGTACAGTTTGTCATAACAATCGGTAAGATGGGGCGGGCGGAGAAGTGGGTTGTCCTCATCACCCGCCTTCCCCATTCACTGTGTGCACGTTCCTTCCCCGCAACAATGGTGGAGTCAAAAGTGGATACACGGCCCCTGGGAGTGATAGTAGAGCCCGAGGCCATCCCCAACAAATATCGCTCTGAACTTACCCCTAGGTGGAAGGAGGAAAAGCGAGGAATACAATTCTCCAAGCCTATTTTCTCTTCCCCACTTGCGCTGAAACCTTCCCCATGACCACGGATGCTGCAGTAAGCGTAACTTTCTTGGTGCTGCACAGTCGAGTCTCTAGAAGTCTCCTGCAAACGTCTAGTCCGGAACCTACAAGCTTGATGACTAGGCCTGAAAACGGCGCAAAAGACACGGCGCAATAGGAGGAGAGGGAACAAACGTGGCGCTCTGTTTGTGTCACTCTTAGCCGAGCTACAGTGTACTAGACGAGAGTGGTGTATCATTCGGGGCCGATTTGGGGGGTCCCTTTTGCGATGAAAATTTCTGCTGAGGAACTCCTGTTGTAAGCAGCGCCCCTGGCGGCCGCTACTTACCGGTTGGTTGCATAAGTATTGTTTAATAAATTATTCCATATTTATTGCTCTAAATGGGTCTATTTCTTTATTTTATCATATAAAAGTTTTATAAAATCCGTCAAATAACTGTTTAGTTTGATTTAAAAACTTACAGATGGCGCTGGCTGCAACAGGAGTTCTGTGGGGAACTCCTGCGCTCCATACAATTTTTTCCTCGCAAAAGGGACCCGCGCTCTCTATGGGTTTTTCACCTGATCGACACACCTTACCTTCTAGTGCACTGTAGCCGAGCCCCACCCACATAAACCTGTCAGTGTTGTTTGGTTGCTACTACTTGTTTCCCGCCAATTTCGCGTCCTCCACCACCTCCTTTGGTGTTCGCACAGTTCGCGTACCACGGCGGCGAAACTATCAACTTCCAAATGACCGGAAGCAGCGTCAGAGGAGGGAGAATATACGCTCTATTAGAAACAACATGTTCCTTCTGGGTGGCTTCCTCAGGTCAAGATACACTAATCACGGGCCGCGTCGCTAGTTCTCGAGAGTGGAAATGATCAAAGCTCTCTCCCAAACCTTGTGAGTTGGATGTAGGTTTGGGTGTGGAAGTGAGGTTCAATCGCAGCCGCCTACTCGGTGTCCCGTGCCTTTCGGCGAGGAGCAGCGCAGGAGAATCGCATAGACAAGTGGAATCCACGGACACCTAAAATAACGGAGCTGCTTCACCCACGGTCTTTAGAAAAAGTCAGAGCCTGTCTTCCTTTCCTCCTTGATACCAACTTTTTTCGGCTATGAATTCGGCCTAATCGAAGTTTTCCTCCGTTGCGCTCTGTGAGCCTATAGGTTTCTGCGTTATGGGTGAACACCGGAAGTGAGCACCGGAAGTTAGTTCCTCATAAGCCACGTCGCTTTCGTCAAGGCGCGTCAGATTTTCGTAGTGCGCCTCCGCGTGCAGTGAATTGTTTTCCTCCAGTATTCCCTGTAAGATAAAGTTCCTGCCTTATAGGAGGACATCGGAAATGAGATCCGGAAGTAAGTTCCCATAAGTTGTGTCGCTTGCGTCAAAGCGTCGGATACTCGTACACCTCCGCGTGCGGTGACGGAGTTTTCCTCCAGTGCGCTTTGCAAGACCAAGTTCGTTCCTAATAGGTGAACGCCGGAAGTTACATCCGGAAGTAAGTTCCTTTAAGTCGTGTCGCGCTTCCGCGTGCAGTGACAGAGCGCAAGGAGGACTGCGAGAAGGTCATGTGCATGTGGAAGGAGGCTGGGCCGCCGTACCCGCGCTGCTTCCAGCCGACCGACTACTACGGCTACCGGCTGCTCGGCTCCTCGGCCCTGGACGAGGACCACGTGACCCTCAACCTGACCTACGCCGGCGCCCCGTACAGCCCCTACGCCGAGGGCCTCATACCCAACGTCCAGTTCAGCTTCACCAAGTACCACAACCGAATCGCTCGTTTCAAGGTACTCCGGTTAAATCTATATTAACAAAGCATTGAACTAAGACAGAGTTCGGATATTTAATGGACGACCAAACACACGCTTAGGCGGCCGGGAGGCAGTGGTAATAGAACCCTTGCTGAATCGACCTCGCAGAAGGCAACAAAAACCTTCTGCGTTTTCTGAAGGACACAGGCATAGCTAAAAGACTATAGTACCCGCAAAGGGACTAAAATGTGTACGCGGCCCTGCTCCTTTCCCCCCTTTTTTTGCCTGCCCTCTCCTTCATCCCCTGCACACCCCTTCCCCAGTGTCGAGCAGCAATCCGGGCTTTTTGCTTTCTCTCTCTCTCTCTCTCTCTCTCTGAGTATTCAGCTCTGAGAGGGCGGTGCCGTTAGTCCAGGGCCCACTTGCTGTCGCAATCCGTCTTACCCGCTCGATCAGTCCGCGCTGGGCGTCAGGGCAGGGCTCGATCTCGATTTGATCTCGAAGGCATTCGAGATCACATCAAAAGGCGTGGGTTTGCTCTCCCACTGTGGCCGCGTGTTGTTTTTTCTTTCTTTCTTTGTTACGTAAATTTTAAAAAATGCTAACTTTCACTAACCGTAGTAAAAAAGAGCCTAACCATACCCCTATGCCTGTTGTGGAGTTGTACACTGGTGACCTCTCTTTCTATATATATATTGTCATGGAACTCACATATAGGCGGACAATGCCCCACAGGGTAATGACCCAATTAGGACTACGACGATGACGACGACAACGAAGTTGCTGGCGCGGGCTCTCTAATGGAAGCTATGTAAATACTGTACATAGATCATTCTACCTTTTTATACATCGCTTCATCTTCAACATGGTTCGAGTCATTCGCTCTGCCGCCACGTAACGGTTTGGCAACATAAAAACTCACACAGAGCGCGAAACAAATAAGCTAAGTTGAGACAGAGACACACGAGAAAAACATTGAAGAAATAAAAAATAAAACTTTACTGACGTTTCAGGGAGAATACTTACTTTCTTCAGAGTGGAAGTCCTCAGAGTGGAAGAAAGGAAGTCCTCTTCCTGAAAGTCAGTATCAGTAACATTATTTTTTTATCTTCTTACATGTTTTCTTCTTGTGTCTCTGTCTCTACTTACCTCATACATATATATTAATAGATACTCTACTCGCTCTCTACTCTCTCTCGTCTCTCGTCTATATCTTCTCTCTCATCTCTCTCTCTCTCTATATATCTCTCTATCTCTCTCTAATCTATATAGACCGAAACATAGGGGTTGGGCAGTCAAGAAAACCTCGGAAAGCAAAGGGAGGTTGTGGTGAGTCATCGAAGAGATGAAGAATTTTGGAGTCGAAAAGAACGTGGTGAAAAAATGCCCGCCGGGTGGGATCCGAACCCACGACCTCCAGAATCACCGGTCTGGTGCGATAACCACTACGGCTATCCGGCGGGGCTGTTTCCCCAGACCACATTTCTCGGGTATTTATGTTAAGGTATTTTTTGTTTCCTGCACTTGTGGGTGGTAGCCAGCGCCACTCGGACTACTCGGGGTGAAGGGGACCTTCTTTTGTAACCCCCCGGGCCGTGACTCGAGTGTCTACGACATGTCGAGAGTGGTCGACCAGCGTTGAACCCTCTTAAGCTCCCTTTGGCACCAAGACTGCCAGAACAGAGGCCCTCCGCTAAGCATATAGCGAATCGAGAAAATTGGAAATGAGGGGCTCCGTGAAATAAGACAGAAAATAGGGGTTGGCAGTCAAGAAAAACCTCGGGAAAGGCAAAGGGGAGGTTGTGGTGAGTCATAGAAAGATGAAGAATTTTTGGAGTCGAAAAGAATTAGTGGTGAAAAAATGCCCGCCGGGTGGGGATCCGAACCCACGACCTCCAGAATACCGGTCTGGTGCGATACACCACTACGCTACCGGCGGGGGCTGTTTCCCCAGCACTTTTCTCGGGTATTTATGTTAAGGTATTTTTGTTTCCTGCACTTGGGGGGGGTGGTAGCCAGCGCCACTCGGACTATCGGGGGTGAAGGGGACCTTCTTTTTAACCCACGGGCCGTGACTCGAGTGTCTACGACATGTCGAGAGTGGTCGACCAGCGTTGAACCCTCTTAAGCTCCCTTTGGCACCAAGACTGCCAGAACAGAGGCCCTCGCTAAGCATATAGCGAATCAGAAAATTGGAAATGAGGGGCTCCGTGAATAAGACAGAAAATAGGGGTTGGCAGTCAAGAAAACCTCGGAAAGCAAAGGGGAGGTTGTGGTGAGTCATAGAAAGAGATGAAGAATTTTTGGAGTCGAAAGAAGTGGCTGAATGACTCGTGTCTTTATACACCACTGGCAGCTTCGCACAGGTGCGTTAACCACGCTAACGAATCCTTTTTCCGTCACTGCATAGTTAATTTAAATTAAACTGTCATGGGTCAAAATTTACGGGCCCAACCGCAGCAAAATAATCAACTATTGACCGACAGGTGATAGCACAAAAGAAGGAACAATTTCAGGTGATTTAAACATGGCGATTCTCTATATATGTAGGGCGCGTATTTATATCTCACCTCGAGTTGCCGCCTAGTTTACGAACAATTAACGCTCAGCCTTCTGGGCAGTTATTTGCTTAACTCAGCAAGCTGCCTAGCTATCCTTCGTGAACGTATGCGACATTTGGGTGGGTGTCAACCTTTTTTGTCTTATCATTTTAGAATGCTGCTGCATGGGCTATACGCGGAATGTTTCAGCGGTCGTTGTACCTCACGCCCACAGAGTTCCTTCAAGCGCATTTCAAATAACACAGAACTCGTACAAGCAATGAAGTCTCAGCAGCCCTTAGAATGAATTAAGTATACTATAATAAACCGTGGCTTTGCACTGTTCCGACCGGAATGACTTGTGGAATGTTCGATGATGACAAGCTATATGGGTTTCGAAACTCGCTCGTTGAGACCGAATACAAGCACGGTAAATTCTCTCTACGGCCAGATCGCTTTATTAAAAAAAAAATCTCCCACCTCCCCTCGCGGGAACCCCTGTGTAGATGCGACGCATAGAAGGTTCACGTTGCAGCGTTGGACAGCGGAGGAACGGCGCTGGAACGATGGGGCGGAGCGGCGCAGGCACCGCGTTTTATAGCGCGCATAACGGTGAGGGGACGCGCCGGCGCCAGTGCGTCTGCCGCGGCTATGACGCAACACAATCCAAAACAATCCACTTTAATCCAATCCAATCTAATCCAAATTCAATCCAAGCCAAGCCAATCCAAGCCAATCCATTCGAATCCAATCCAATGCCCCTCGCGAGAGAGTGTTCGCTATCGGAAAGGAGAGGGGGTGAGCGGCGGAGAGCGCAGCTCACGCGGCGAGGAGAATGGGGGAGGGGTGGACGCCGACAACAACGCCGACGCCGGATGCAGGGACAAGGCGAGTGAATGAGATGCAGTCGCATCTAATATCGCTTTATTCGAACTTTTAACCACTTTTAAAGGGGTTTCGCTTATAACGAAGTCTATGGATTGATTGATTGATTGATGATTGATGATTGATTGATTGATTGATTGATTGATTGATTTTGATTGATTGATTGATTGATTGATTGATGATTGATTGATGATTGATTGATGATTGATTGATTGATTGATTATTGATGATGATTGATTGATTGATTGATCGATCGATCGTAGGGTTGAACGCGCCGACGTCTCACAGGCGGTGAGGCGCGCCGTAGCGGAGGGCTCCTGCTTAATTTTGGCCACCTGGGGATCTTTAACGCGCGCCGAAATCTCGAACACACGGTTTTTTTTTTTGCTTTTCGTCTCCATCAGAAAAGCGGCCGCCGCGGCTGCGAGTCGAACCCGCGTCCCCGTGCTCAGCTGCAGAACGCTTATACCGGAGTCATTTTCCGTTCCCGATTGCATCGTCATAGCGAGGGCTAACTTATTAACGGATCGCTTCTCGAGAAACGTCCTTTTATTATCCTATACGCATGTAACGGCGTCGTGTGCAAGCAGTTCAGCAACGCGGACGAGCGCCGCTATGAAGTTCCGATGCTGGACAACTTCGCGTTTATCAAGCGGGCCCACCGAGCCTGCAACCCGCAGTACTCGTTCAAGATGGGCACCACCAAAGGGGGCTACTTCTACTTCAGCATACTGCGGCGACACACCGAGGTCAAGCTGTGAGTCCCGTAACCTCTCCTCGTACCACGGAGTCCTCATATACGGGTTTTAAAGGGGCCATAAAGACTAAATACAGTCGAACCTCGTTGTAACGAAGTAGTATCGGAGCAGCAATTTAGTTCGCTATATCCGATATTCGTTATAACTGTAGAGCCAAAAATCGGTTCAAACCAACCGGTAATCTGGCTCCCGCAACAATATTAGATACCAAATTTTGATCTTAGAACCTACTATACACAATGTAACCCATGCCTTCCTTCTTATGGCATTTCAAGCTCAATGAACCAGAACATGAAACGGGAAATTACAACAGAACAAAGTTCATATCACAAAACAGGCCTGCGTCCTTATTTTTTCGCGGAAGGATGTGATCTTCCTCTGGTGGCTATTCACAGCACGAGCAGGATGAAGTTTTCCGCAGTGTCTAAGAAGAAAGAGGCCTTTTCTACGTCTGCAGTTTCGGACTCAGGGAGTTTTTAAATGCAGAGCATTTCAGTAACTCACGATGTCACCCGCGTTGGCGTCCGTAGTCCGCACCGCACCCCTTCCTACTATATAAAAAAAAATACTATCCGGCGCCAGGTTTCGATCCCTCGGCCCTGCGGGCGGAACGCAAGGTACATGGTACTCTACCGACTGCGCCACAATGCCGACACAGAATGCGACGCTACGGACGCGCCTTATATCGTTGACTCATTCAAATTACTGCTGACGAGCGCTTTCTTGTCAGCAGTTGCCACAAGTGCAACAACATTAACGTAACGCAAACTACTTAACGTCGTGCGCGCCCGGAAATGCTCTGCATTTGATCGCGCCCCTCGCGGGGGGGATGTTTTTTCAAGTATGTGCCTACTGATCAAATATAATGCGATAGTTTGCGTGGCCCTAACAGTTTTGCTTTCGTTATTAAAGAATAAGTGTCATTGAAATGAAGCGTGACCAACCAAAGTTCGTAATTTGTCCTCTATATCCGATAATTCGCTATATCAGTGTTCGTTATAACGAGTTCAACTGTACGACATTGTTCAGTTTGAAAGAACAAGCCCTTGGTAACTTACTCAGCTTTATTGCAGGCACGAAAGACATTTTACTGCGCAGCCCTTTGGCGCCCGCTACTGTATACTTTGACGGCGGTGTTGTCCGCGTTACTGAGCGAACGAAGGGAGAACCGAAGACGGGAAGAAAACGTAGGAGGGAAGCGTGGCGAAAGTGGGAGGTGGAGGCAGTGAGACAAGCGGCTCGACGCGCTGTGAGATGACGCCACAGTAGCGGGTGCCGTGGTGCGCTCGACGATGGCGCGTTCATTTCCTAAGGCGCAGTTCACGCCGCCGACGCAGGAAATTACCGTCACTGGCATCTGCGCGGGAGGTTCAAACACGATTTGCAACTGCATGCTCGGCTTCGGCGACACGTTGCGAGATAGCGGCGGAGTAGCGCGCGCCACATTGCGTTCGCTCGTCACGCGATCACTTCTTGCAGTAGCCAATGGCCGTGGCCGCGAAGAGTGGAGCTCGCTCTGCACACGAATTTCTCATTAGGAAGTATAGTAATCGTCAGCCATTCCTTAATCGTGAAAACGCAAGAAATTATAGAAAACAAACTTTCCAAATTCGCGCTGCGTATGCATTAAAGGGACCCTGAAACACTCTTTGAGCAGTGCAAGTAAACCTGAGCGACGTTAGATTACACTGCCAGGAATACCTGAGCCTAATATTACACGTGCACGTGAAGCGGTGAGCGCGCAAATCGCTGTGAAAGACGCAGAAAAACCAATCGCGCTCTCTTCAGTTCTCCTCATTATGCACCCCTGGCATGGCCTAAGCGACGTCACTGAGGCCATGGCTGCCCGATCGGCTGTCACTGGTCAACTTCGCGACTAATTTCTCCCATTTCCGCCGTCGTCATCGCTGTGTACGAACCTCTTCTATGCTTGAACCTGTAGGCACAGTTTTGCCGTTTCTTTTGTGTTTTGAGTGTGCGCGGAGTTTGAGTGATGAGCTCAATACTACCCTTTCAACGGGACCACTCGACTACAAACGTTTATTGCATCAAAAACGCCTTACCAGCCCGAGCGCGCACTTGCGAGCAGGCACCCATGCCTGCTTTTTTGTGGCACCAGACCGGAAATAGGCTCCTCCACGTTGCGGAGAAAAGGAGAAAACTCCCCGGCCTGTGATATATCGAAGGACGCCGAAGAGAACGCCGTCAGCCGTTCCCTCTCCGGGAGAGATCGCGCAGCTTTCGTCGCGTTGTCCGTCCGCGGTCGAGTTGAGAGGGAACGATTATGCGAGATTTTTCATCGCGCGTAGTTTCGGTCGTATTGAACGGATTTTCATCATTCTTGCGGGAGGAGATTGCTGGGACAATAGACTTTACCCCAAAATACATTCCTAGCAGTCAATGGTAACTGTTGCGGGGTCCCTTTAAGTGATGTAATATGGGCAGAAGCTACGTATTCTGGGTAAGCACTAAAACATAGTTATCAGTGCATTAACTGCACGTTAGCGTTGCAGTGATACCGTAGCGGCGAAACTTGGCCAATACCTGCCGCTACGGTAGCATGATGATCGCGGTGAAGAAGTGGAGACGTCGAAGAAAGGTTTAAGGTTAACTTGCTTAATTTACTCATGACGTTGGCCGACGTGTAACACATACATATTTGGACGAATACACTTATTACATCAAATGAGAAAAACAGTCAAGAGAACAAGAGTACTAAACGGGACATGGCTGACTGGACCGTGGTCCTCCGGCTAAAGGGCCTGACGTCGGGCGGCAGCGTTTCTCGAATCAGCCCCTTATGCAGGACGCCCGTGAACCCGGCGGAGAGGGTTTATATTCGCTTCATGCGGACTCGTGGGAAAAAAAGCGCATTCTGGCCCAACTTTCTGCAGCCAATCGGGGAGACGCTTGTAAACACTAATCAGCCATGTTCCCGCCGAAGTGAAGAGGACCATTCACACACAGACAGAAAATCTGAACCCGAAAACTCGCACTTGGAGAATTATTGACGTAGAAAAAGTAGTTCAGACAAAACACTAAAATAAACAGTGTCAAAGACAGAAAGGTCGCCTGAACTACACCGAGGACCCGGAGCCCGAAAGTGGCGCGCACGCCACGGGATGTATGGAACGCCGCGGCCGCGCCGAAACCCAAGTTGGGCCGATGGTCCCCTTTAACAGCCGCGTCTTTCGGTCGGTCAGCGCGCAAGCCACATGCCTTTTTAGAAAAAACAGGGCTTGGTGACCGAAGAAGGGTGCTACGAAATAGAAAAAAGCAAACTGAACGGGGGGCTCCGCGACAATACAATCAAACGGAACCGAGGCTGAACGACTACTGGTCGGTGGCTTATAGAAGGCGGCCGCCAATCGCACAAGCAACATTCTGTGACGTCATAGGGAAATCTCCGGAAAGTGGCTAGGGAGTCGCCACT
This sequence comes from Haemaphysalis longicornis, assembly GCA_013339765.2. Lineage (NCBI taxonomy): Eukaryota > Metazoa > Arthropoda > Arachnida > Ixodida > Ixodidae > Haemaphysalis > Haemaphysalis longicornis. Next base: position 22,587,940 of record CM023449.1, read on the forward strand.
AGCTGCTTCATCTGGTTTCTTAACATTGGTTGTTCGTCAAAAGTTCGCGGTAAAAATTGCTGCCGTTGATATCAGGACAATCAGACTTTCAACAGCGGAGCGGTTTAAAGGGACCCTGCAACACACTCGATAAGCGCTTTCACTCTTTCCTTCGCGTCTGGAAGCTCTGCGAAAGCTATAGTTATCGCCAGCACGGAGCGGCACTGCGTGATTAGGCTCGTCGCACCAGATATGCCTTCCATTTCTGCTCTGTTTGTGGATTCTTTTAAATTGCTGTCGAAGAGCGTTCATTGCTGCAACTGAAGGAAAACCAGCCCGTGCACAACCGCTACATGACCTTAGTGACGTACTTCGAGCCGTCAAAGAACGTCAAGACCGGGAAAGAAAGAAAACTTTTTTGAGCCAGGTTACAAGTTTTCTGATGGGCATAGAGCAGTAATTTTTGGCTAAGGCACTTTGCGCCCCCCTAATCTAAGTACTGGGTGTGTTGGGTGACTACGTTCTGCAAGCATTTAGGAGTTCAAAAAAAGTTGAAAAAAGTGTTGCAGGTTCCCTTTAAGCTTGGGTTTGCTCCGGTGGGTTAGCAAAAAAAAAAAAAAAATAAGAAAACTCCTCCGGAGCGCGGTGCCCAGCACGACCTTCGTGCAGTTTCGTAGGCGGCGCCAAGCCTAGCCTAGATGGAGTTACTGCATCGGCGATACGCAGCGCTTCGTTGGTCCGCGCCGAGCAAATCATTTACACTCCCGCGAAACGTGGGTCGGCCGAAGAAGCATATAACATGTAAGGAGGAAAAAGCGCATCGTGAACGCCCTCGTATCGCTGCTCGAGAACATTTGAGAGGGCTACGATCCAACCCACGAGCATCGCGTCGGAGCCGCCGTGCCTCAACGGCAGCGCAGAGCGGAAGATCCCGAGTACAGCGCTCGTGAGGTGGAGTACGGTCAGGGAGAAGAAGAAGCCAGGTCGACCCCCAGCTCCGCTGTTTCTCCAGCCTTGCACCAATAGTGCTAGCTGCACCATTTTTTTAATGAACCAAAATTGCATTTTGTCTTCGTGACTTTCAAGCGAGAGGCGTGGAGGGCGTAGGGAGGGAATGAGGCTAGCATCGGCAACGGAGAAACAAGGAGTCGGGCTGGAAGGAAGCACATGTGGACACGCAATAGCGTTGCAGCTGCAGCGTTAGGTGACGCTCTTGCCTACGTGAGAGGTTGGCAGCAAGGCGCAGCAAGTGTACTTAGCCCCGTCGGCAACGTGCTTGAGAAACAGCTAGAAACCGCGGGACTACAGGGTAAAAGTTAGAGGGAAGTTTCGAGTATACAGCCGAGAATAGGTCCGCGCACGGTACCCGGTAGTCAAGCAAGCAGGACTGCTCCGGGTGCGCAGGTGCGAAGCCGATTGCGCGCATGCGCAGGTGCTCCGACCATTTACTAAAAATCCAGATCTCGAAGTATGGCTGTCCTACTCACGACACATCATGACATACGAGCGTTTTCGCCTCTCGTCTCTATAAAAAAAGCGGTCACCGCAGCCGTGGTCGAACCCGCGTCATCGAGCTAAGAAGCGCAACGCGTTAGCCATTGAGCCACCATGGCGGGTCCGACTGCCTATCACGCGCCGTGCCGGCACCGGTTTTTCGATCGCTTTAACTCTCTATTAAGAAGCTTTGACGGTATTCGTAGCGGTACACAGGGTAGTACTATCAGCTTGCTTAGGCTTTGCCGTTTTTATCAAAGGGCTTGGCTATTGTCGCAAGCATTGGTGCATTACAGCGCCGTCTCCCAGCTTAGGAAACACTACTGGAGCTCGTACAAGCCACCAACGATATGACAGAGCCATTCTGGAGGCATAAAATACACGGATGTCAACACCATCCTGCGCGCCGCGGGGTATATACAGGATCGACACGAGAATCGGCGGCCTGGTGATGACAAACCAGTTCCTGCAGTTCGTGACGTACCTGCCGTCCAAAAACCTGTACGGCTTCGGAGAGCTGTCACACCCGAGCCTGAGGCACAATTTCGACTTCTCCACGCACGCCATGTTCGCCAGGGACCAGGCGCCAAAGGTGAGATCTTCGTCACTGCGTACGCGGGAAGGAAGGAATAAATTACGAAAGGTTGATGCCTTCTTAATGAGAAGATAAAACATGAGAGGTAATTGAAACATCAACGCTCTCCTCGTAATTCAACTCATGTCGCACCGTGCTGATGAGAAGGCCTATGGTCCCGCTCCTAAAAAAAAAGGAACATCAAGAGCAAATTTATCTCGATATCATCATCATCATCATTATCAAGTGAGAGATAGAGAGGGAGAGAGAGAAATAAACGCTTAATAAAAGCGAACGTTTATTCCCCTCTCTCTCACTTGATAATGATGATTATGATGATATCGTATCGTTGCCACTACAAAGGGATCACAATCGTGTATTTTACTGTACTGACTACGCCGCCGCCATTGTTTCATATGTCTGTGGCTACATCATCATACGACGGTTGTTGCGGAGGGATACATCATCATGATGTGGCATGGCTTTAAGCATGCTTCGAGTTAGAGATGTATCGTGTCCTCTGATAAACAGTTAAGCGGATTAATTAGACAAAGGACGAAGGAGGAACCCCGGGACAACCGTTGTCCTTCTTCGTCCTTCGCGTAATTTTCGCGATTTACTCGTCTACCAAGCAATACCAACTTTCCAGAAATCCGCCTTAATCAGTTACTTTGGGGAAGAGAGGACGTTTATAGTCGCGCTGGTTTCGTTTGATATCTGCCCCTGCACAGCGGCCGCCAGCGGTTGCGTTTTCACACAAACTGATCAAAAACGACCTGCAAGGCATGTTTCACTGCAAATTTTTTTATGTAATGAGGGAAAGCCAACTTATGACAATATGTCAGGGCTGAATGTGGGCTTCTTTTGGAAGCTATGCGCCCGCAATTTTCCACGAACTCTTCCATGATCTGCGCAGAGGTGGTAGTTCAGTATTTTTTAATTGTAAATTGTAAAGCAACTTACGCGTTTTGTACCAACAACGAGTAGTCAATTTTACAAGCATGCTCAGTCAACAGAAAGCGATTTTCAGGAGCACATACATAGATAGTTTGTGAGCTCGCGCACAGATCTCCTAATCTCTTGTTCCGAAATTCAGCCAGACCGCAATAAAACGTCAGCACAGAAATATTCCGTCATAGCAAAAGCAACCCATCATCCGTGGCATATACTTTACCTGAAATAAATTTCACCAGCAACTAACCTAATTAACCGACGATCATTTTCGCGTTTTGACTCACAGAAAAGCGTACAAGAAATTGCTGTGAGGTACCCATAACCGCACAGGAAATCAAAGCACGCGCTGAAAAAAGAAAACAATAGCCCTGCAGGTGTTTACTGAGAAAGGGCGATAGAGCATAGAACATTCTGGACGCGCCTTGTACAGACACCTGAACCTCATTTTAACAGACACTTATATAGCGAATTATTGGCTATAGCGAACCAAATACAAACCTTGGTTGTTCACGCTTCCTTTCAATGACACTTATTCTTTTATAAGTGGAACTGTGGTATAACGAAGAAATATTTGACCAGTAGGCTTAGAAGCTACTTGGAAAAGCTCCCAGCGTCCGAAACTGCAGAAGCAGAAAAGGCCCCTTTGTTCGTGGACACTGTGGAAAACTTCATCCTGCTCAGTGCTGTGAATAGCCACCAGGCAAAGATCTCGTCCTTCCTTGAAAAAATAGGAACGCAGGCCTGTTTTCTCGAATGAACTTTGTTCTGTAGCAATTTGCCGTTTCATGTTCCGGTTCATTGAGCTTGAAGTGCCACAAGGAGAAAGATAAGGGTTACCTTGTTTATAGTAGGTCCGAAGATTAGAATAATGCGTCTTTGCATCAAGGACATTTGTGGGAGCCAGATTACCGACTGGTTTGAACCGATTTTTAGCTCTACCGTTACAACGAATATCGGATATAGCGAACTTAATTGCTGCTCCGATACTACTTCATTTTAACAAGGTTCGACTGTATATCTCGCAGCATCGGTTCAAAGCTGAATTTATTGCACATCGCTGAAAGTGACGACGCATCAGCCCATCGTCGTGGGCGGGGAGACCTAGAAAGTGCCGTATTCGCGCGTATAACCCGCACCAAAAATGCGAAAATTTCAGGGGTGAAGTAGAGATGCGGATTATATTCCAGGGATTTCTTTTGGTGCAGCTTCACCGCAATGCACGTTGGGCCGTGATGCCTCTACAGCAGTAATAGCGACTAAGCCACTGTTATCCCAATGACACTGCTTATTTTGCACACACAGCTCAACGATATACCAACCTGCAAAAACGTATGCGACAAGTCATGTAGTTACGTAGTCAGCTAAATACGTTCTTCTACATAAACAAATGTTTAATGTTGCTTGAGTCCATCCTTTTATGCATAAAATATGCGGGCAATACGCGGGGATATATATTTATTTATTCGTCGACGGAAAGTGGGGGTGCGGGTTATATGCAGGGGTGGGATATACGCGCGAAAATACGGTACGCCATGGCGTAACAGGCTTGAGGAGATCGAAATGACGCTCGTCGGGATCGCCATCGGGAGGATGCGGCCCCGCGGGGGCAACATGAAAGTTCAACAGAAAGTTCACTAGCAGATCACTCGAGAGGTCACACTAGAGGTCACACTAGAGGTCACACTAGGCTTTCACCTCCACATTCTTAGAAGGTTACCAGCATCCCCTGTAATCGTTCTCTCACCGCGAAGCGCGAAGGAAATGCGTTTATTGGTTTACGTGGCTCACCGCTCTCGCAGGACGGCGCCAACCTGTACGGCGTCCACCCTTTCTACCTGTGCGTCGAAGAAGGCGGGAAAGCGCACGGCCTCCTCCTCCTCAACAGCAACGCCATGGGTACGTGCGCTGTCTCGAGTATCGCGATGGCACTAACATCTGGGCGGGTAAACGAGACGGGCGATTATATTCTCTGCGCATTGCTCGAGCGGAAATACCCTTCGTTCTGTTGTAACGGTTAATTACGCGGAAATAATTGTAATCTTAGAGTACGTGTAATAAGTGCAACGTTACACTAACATCGAAGAAAGGTAGGAAGTCGATTGTTACGACCCAAACTCGCTATTGTTCAACCTCATACGGAGGACCTTACTCAAGGCCACATGCCTGTACAGCCTCCAAAAATTTTTAAAATATAGCGGGAGCGACGACCGGTCGGCATGTCAGCGCCTTATCACGGTGTTCAGCAGCGAAATAGGCGAGAGTATGCGCACGCGCATAGGATTGTCTGCTGTAGGAGTGTCGTCTGCTACGCTGTTTCCTTGAGAGCGGTACACCCCCTGCCACTGTGGTTATTTGAAACCGTGGTTATTTGAAGCACATGCGCATATCAAATGCGCGTTTGATTTTTCTTTCGGATTACTTGCCCCGCTCAGCGTGAGTAATGCCACTGGAAAGATAAATAAAAGTAGAACAGGGCGGGTTTTTTGGTCGGAATGGCCTTATGCCACTGCGCTATGTAATGCGATAAATAAAAATCTGATAAAAATAAAACCTTGTCCCTTACGCTGCTACCTACCTTTGGCGGTAGCGAAATGGCCTTGCAAGATAAGAAACACAGGCGGTGGGTTGCCCTGAGGAGAACAGCGGAGCAGACCACGCTCCACGCAGCAGATAGTTCTATGCGCGTGCGCGTACTCTCGCCTATTTCGCCGGTGAACACCGCGATAAGGCGCTGACATGCCGATCGGTCGTCACTCCTACTATATTATTAATATTTTGGGAGGCTGTACTGCGCATCGCTTCAAGTGCGCTCCAAAGCATGGTCGTTCTCTTCCTTTCCCAGGGTCCGTCATCTTTTACAAGTGGCGGTATACCTTGCCCGTGGCCTATATTCTAACCGCCGTAGCATACGCGCCCGGCTCCGGAACATTTCGCCTAGCATGCATACTCGTTTATCGTCCGCCAGATATGCATGGTGCGCATGCGCTTTCGTTAATCGCGGCTACTGCAAACTCAAGAAGAAGAAAACGTTACTTCTTTCTCGTGTGTGCGACGGGCTAGAAGTAAAAAAAAAAACGAACAAATGGTCTGTATTGACTTGCTCTACCTATATGTTTTCTGAATGTCACTATATTCCGTCCAGCAAATACCAGACTCCCCAGTGCAGCGACGATCATTGTACTTAAAGGGACCCTGCAACACTCTCGTTAAGTGCTTTTACTCTTTCCTTAGCGTCTGGAACCACTGCGAAAGCTATAGTTACCTCCAGCACGGAGCAGCACTGATTTGCTCGTCGCACCAGATACGTCTTTCATTTCTGCTTTGTTCTTGCGGCTTTTTTTTTTAAGTTGCTGTCGAAAAGCGTCATTGCTGCAACTTAAGGAAAACCGACCAACAGCCGCTACATGGTTCGAAGAAGGTCAAGACCGGGAAAGAGAAAAAAATCTTTTGAGCGAGTTTACAAGTTATGTGATGGGCATAGAGCAGTAACTCTTGGCTGAGGTACCTTGCGACCCCCTAATCTAAGTACTGGGTGTGTTGGGTGACTACGTTCTGCAAGCATGTAAGATTTCAGAAAAAGTTGAAAGAAGTGTTGCAGGGTCCCTTTAATCGATAGTCGTGGAGATCCGCATGTAGGACAATCAAGGCATCTAAAATGTGCTTGCATGAGCATGCGCAAGTTATCTGCTTCACCCCGTTTCAGGACTAAACGTAACGCCATTTCGTTCGAGTTCGATCAGGCTTCACTCAAGGAGTAGTCGGGTTTAGATTCTTTGAAGCTCGCTCGGCCAAAGTTTAGGTTTAGCGTACCCGCCAATTGGAAATGGCTCGCACGAGCGCTCCCCCACGACGTGTTTGTGACCGCAGAGTACACGCTTCTCGATGCCCCTGCACTGCGCCTGGCCACCATTGGCGGCGTGCTCGACTTTTTCCTCTTCGTGGGAGACTCGCCGAAGGAGGTCATCGAACTCTACACAAGCGTACGTCCCATACGTGCCTCCGCGTCGTTGCAGGGTAGCAAGGCGCTGAGGGAAGAGCAAAAAAAAAAAAAAACTGTGGTTGGTTCCTCTGTCACAGGAATCGGTAAAACACGAGAGTGAAATGTGCAGCCAAATCTGCAGCTGGGCATGATTTGTGGGTCAGCGGCTGTCTTGTGGGTGTGCTTGGTGAGTGACGTCCTGCTGGCGGGTCGCATCGGCAAAGGTGTACTGGCCTCACTCCCGTGACGGATATGACGTCAGTGAAATCTTGGTGTATCCCTGCATAAAACACTTTCGCGTTAAAATATAAAACCCGAAAAGGAAGAACCCTAAGTATAACGTGCTTTTTAGTACTAAAGGTTGCTTCCCCTCAAGAAGACCCCGTGTGCAGGGGTGCGCCCTTTACAGGCCGCTTGCTTCGTTGTACTGGCGTCACTTCCGTGACGGAGATGACGTCACTGCAAAAAAAAAAAGTTTAGTGTCTCCCGCGAGAAAAACAGTTTACTCTTTCCCGCAAAAAAACACAGTTTACGTTTTCCCGCGAAAAACAAAAACAGTTTAGTTTTCCAGTAAAAAAATATTACTTTTTCCAGCGAGAAAAAAAAGTTTACTATTTTCCGCGAATGCTGTCAGGTACATTAAATGCAAAAATTAACGCTACGGATAAGAAATCCACACAACTGAGAGCGTTAACCAAAGTAACAATTCTGTGGGGCACACTTTAAATTCATCCTGTGTCGATTCGGAAAAAAATAGTATTGGCACGTATGCCAAGCGGCATACGCGCCATGTGCGGGTATCTCACTAGGACACCAACGACATAGTTTCGTTTTCTTCGGCGGTGCTGTTTCCAGTCATGGCAAAACCTACAAGCCGGGACAAATTTTTCTTTGTACCCCTCTATTCTACAAAGAAAAAAAAAACCGTTTTCTTACTTTCTTATTAGCGAAGGGAAACACCTACTGCTTCTGAGCTACACTTCTTGAAGTGTTCGTCCGTAAGTGCTCACACCGTCAATCTGATTTTATTTTTCAGAGCTGTGCAAAAGATCACCGGAAGCACGAACAAAACTGTGAAGATTGGCTGCCATTGATACGGCCGGAAGAATTTCGTAGGCTAATTTCTGCTTTTAGCAGAGGGGGCAAATTGGGCGAGGGTGGCTCCTCAATACTTGCTATGCGTTCAGACGACCCAAGTCCGCTTGCAATAAGTGATTCTGACAACTCTGCCGGCAGTCAGCGCTTTATGATTGAAGATGTCACGTGTCATGCTCGTGCAGGTGATAGGGAGGCCCTTCCTGCCGCCGTACTGGGCGTTGGGGTTCCAGCTGTCCCGTTACGGACACGAGTCGCTCGAGAGGCTTAAGGCGGTCCTCGAGAGGAACCGGAACGCCGGATTCCCTTTGGTGAGAACTATAAAAGCGCAGCTTCGCGACGAACACCATCGTAACGAGTATGCATCCTGTCTCATTCATAATAGCGATAAGTTTGTGGTGTGTTCTATAGTTATGTATAAAGAAAGTCTATGGGAGCGTTGTGAAAGCCGCAGTAGTCTAGACTAGGGGCCGGCAACCTTATTAAGTGGATGGCCGAGTTGCATAAAGCTGACAGGGGGGTAAGGCCGGACTGCAAGTCGGGTGTGGAGGACGGGGGGGGAGGGGGGGATTTACATGCAAAAGGGGAAAATTCGTGAATGGATAATAGTATTTCACAATAATTGACAGTAATCTGCCTAAGTGTGAAGATGGGGGACAATGCCAACCCCGTTTGAGGCCAAAACTATCGTGTCGGCCTTCAGCTACGAAGGGACCGGGGGACGCGGAGGGGGGTGGGGGTTATGACGACGTTCCGGGAATCGCAGGTTGCCGAACCCTGGTCCAGACCGTTTCCGTGCGAAACAGAAATTTAGGAACGTTAAGAAAGAAAGTGGAGAAATACGTGCGCCCCGGGTGGGACCTGAACTCGCAACCTTCGAGTACCACTTCCGATGCTTTGCCAATTCAGCTACCCTGGGCGCCTGAATTCCCTTCCGCATTCTGGGATATGTGTGCCCATGTGCAGACGTCAGGAGTGTTAACAGCAACAAACGAGGTGCGAGCTTATGGACACAGCTGAAGCTTAGGACAGGGCACGGGCTGATCAGAGAAGTCTAGAGCATGCACTGGAGCAGCCGAGGGCAGTCCCAGTCAAAAAAGACGACAGAAAATAATTCTGTAGTTTAGTCGTATTTTCGCGTGTCGTACTGTCGTCTTGTCGTAGTCTTGCCGTGTCGGGAGTCTGGTGTTCTGTCGTGATTCGTATTCCTGTCCTGATTTTGATGTTCCGTCGTGCCGAATTCCTGTCTTTAGGTGATCCTGATGTTCCATCAGTGGTTGCACATGGTTTTAATGTTATAGCCCATTGTGAAGAGTAGCGTAAATGGCACTTCTGTTGTAACTACAGGAATGTTTGTCGTTGAGAAAATTGACTTGTCGGTGCGACAGAAAGGTGTGTCGTAACAACAGATGGGTTGGTCGTAACAACAGGACTTCTGTTGTCACAACAAAGTTTTCTGTCGTGCGGCAGGAATTCCTGTTAGGTTTTTGCCGTATTCCTGTTGTGATTTTAGTCTGGAGTTAGTCAGCGTGTAAGCGCCAGTCATCATCATCATCATCATCACCCACCGAAGATACGGTAGCCGGTGGCTGTCGTATGCTGCCGCTATGTAAGTACATATCCTGGAACCCGCGTATTTGTTGTTAACACTTTTGACGACGGTACATGTGTCTTACGCTTCAAGTAGTTGTCGGCACCACTCCGGCAACTTCCGGATAACAGAGACATTATATTTTATCCCGTGGATGGCACTCTGTCATCTATCACCGATCACAAGCAATCACGTTTGGGGAACCTTCGTGTGCTGCTTGTGGCCCCAAGACTACCAGAACAGCGTTTCTCGCTATGCAAGTAGCTTCCCTATCACAACTGGGAAAGAAGAGGTCGTTGTCAATGGACGAATAAAAGCTAGCAGTCAGGAATGGCAACATATAGGAGGAGGTGGGAGAATCAGTTTGTCACTTTTAAGTGCAGAGCACTTTAGGCGCTCGCCTTGTCGTCCTAGCTCGCTCGCTTGAACCAAGCAGATCGCCATGGCGTTACGGTGTAGCCTGTCACGGTCCCTTCGCCGCAACGTAACCCAGAGGCTTCAAAAGCCAAGCGGCTATGCCAGGATATACGTAGCGTGAGCTAAGGTTCATCTGGTTGTTCTTAGATTTCCTGGTTGTTTAAGATTAGCTGATTATCATGCTTACTGTTGCTTATCATCCCATCCAAATCCAATCCAAATCCAATCCAAACCCAATCGAAATCCAGTCCAAACCAAGCAGAGCCAAGCTAATCCAATCCAATGCAATCCAGAACTCCCGCTGGCGCAGTTTCAGGCAGGGGGCGCGCGAGCACTGCGAAGGCGGGAAATTTGAATTGCATGGGGTGGTAGCAGTAAGCCGATAACGGCGGTACAGCCCATTATGGCGAATCACTACTCTGCACTTCCGACAGCTTTCACATTGAGTGGAACGGCTTTAATTTTTCTCCATGGGAGTAGCAATTTTGGAATTTCAGGATGATCACTCGGTGAACGTTCGCGCAGGACGTGCAGCACTTGGACATCGACTACATGGACGAAGCCGCCCCGTTCACGGTGAACGCGACGACCTACAGCGGCCTGGGCGAATTCATGGCGGAGCAGCGGGAGAAGCACGGCCTGCGTTTCGTCGTCAACCTGGTAGGCGTTCAGAGCAATACGGGGGACGGACCGGCTGGTATACTGCTCAAAAGTGTTTCTGCCGAACTTGTGTATGCCTCGTTCGCGCTGAGTGAAGCGGTGGCATTTCTAAGTGTGCCGATGGACGGAACCACGCCGGGATCGGAAAACAACGTCAAGGTCGTGAAACTGCGGCCGCATCATAAACATCTCGATGCTTTTTCCTTCACTCTAAGGTGGTTGCTTTTGCGCAATGGCGATCAAATTGTGGTTGGTTGCTCTGTCATACGAATCGGTAAAACACGAAAGTTAAATGTGCAGCGAAACCTGCCTCTCAGCATGATTAGCGGATCGACGGCTGTCTCGTAGATGTGCTTGGCGAGCGACGTCCTCCTGGTGGGTCGCTTCGGCAAAGGTGTACTGGCGTCATTTCCGTGACGGATGTGACGTCAGTAAAATCTTGGTGTATCCCGGCATAAAACACTTTCGTGTTAAAATATAAAACCTGAAAACGAACAACCCTAAGTATAACGTACTCTTTGGTTCTAAAGGTTGCTTCCCCCACAAGGGGACCCTGTGTGCAGGGGGGCACCCTTTACAGGCCGCTTGCTTCGTTGTACTAGCGTCACTTCCGTGACGGATATGACGTCACTCAAATGTTTGTGTATCCGGTAATAAAACACTTTCGTGTTAAAAAGAATGGGGAGGTGAGGAAACGTGTGACTTCCTGGGGTGATGGCTCGTAGTCTAAGGTAAGAGCAACTTTATAGCAGTAATAACCAAGCGCATACGTGTCGTCTCTCAGCGCGGCCTTTCAAGTTCCAGGCATAATTATCAGCTTGTTGATGAGTTTCTCTTGTTGCGGGAGAAAAATGGAACAAACATGCTAATGGAATAAAAACACGCAGCATGCCTTGAGAAACGTAGCATGGGTGCATTTGTCCATCTACTGTACAGTGTTCACTGTGTGTTAAATAATAATAATAAAGAATACTATTTTTCAGCAGTCGTTGTTACAACGCCTGCCGACGGGGCAGGAGCTAAAGGCATTGAGTGTCTGTCGAGGGCTTCTGGCCCTCGGCAGTTCACAACAGAGGACACACTTCAATCAAATATGCGTGCTTAGCAGTAACATCCAGCGATACAGAAAAAAGGTAAATTAGAAAAATACACAAAATCGTAATTTCCAACAATGAGAATCAAGAGTTGTACAATGTCCATAAAACTTTTTTCTACAATACATGTTACTAGAAGAAACAATAGAACACGGCACATTTCTTTACTGACTGTCCTTTATGCCTAGAAAAAAATCACGTCTACACACAATACAGTTTAAATTACGCTAGTACCCCTTCGTCGGAGACCACCCACCCATTCACACCTGTTCACACGTGTACACTATTCACAAGTATTGCATATTTAATGTCAGTTCCTCTAGTGCATAGCGACATTCAACACACTCCTTGTTACGACAAAGGTAATTTTTAATGCGGAGCGATTACGGGCTAAGTGGTCCCATTAATTTAATTTAATTTTAACGCGGGATACACTAACATTTTAGTGATGTCATATCCGTCACGGAAAGTGACGCAAGTACAACGAAGCAAGCGGCCTGAGAAGGGTGCACCCCTGCACACAGAGCCTTCTTGCGGGGAAGCAACCTTTAGAACCTAAGAGTACGTTATACCAGAGTAAGCATTGAAGAACTGCGGTCATACTTAGCGCGTTGCGCTGCTGAGGATGGGGCCGCGGGCTCGATTCGCAGCCACGGCGGCGCTTTTCTGATGGAGGCGAAAAGCAAAAATGCCCCTGTGTACGAGATTTCGGAGCACGATAAAGTTCCCCAGGTGGTCAAAATTAATCCGGAGCCCTCCACTACGGCGCGGCTCATCGCGTGCGTTGCGTCGCCGCATTAAATCCTACAATCAAATCAACTTAGCGTTGTTGGTTTTCTGGTTTAATATTTTAACGCGAAAATGCATTAAGCCGGGATACACCAACATTTCACTGACGTCACATCCGTCACGGAAATGGCGCCAGTACACCTTTGTCGAAGCGACCCGCCAGCAGGACGTCGATGGCCAAGCCCACCCACAAGACAGCCGCCGACCCGCACACCACGCTCAGCTGCAGATTTCGCTGCACATTTCATTTTCGTGTTTTACCGATTCCTCTGACAGTGGAATCAACCACATTTTTTTCTTTTGCGCGCGTATACCGAGAAAAGCCGCTCCTCTTCTCCGGACTTCTGCACACCTTTTCTCTTAGGCCACCTGTTCACCTCCGGTGCTTCATATTTTTATTTGAGATGGCGTATATTGCTTGCACAAAAATGCCTGCACAGCAATGCATTGTGTTTTGATATGAAGCCGACTTTTAAAAAAAAAATGGGTCTAAGCTTGGTTTTTGTAAGCTGGCTTTCCCACATTGTTTGGTGCGCAGTGACGCCTACGCGCAATACCGCTGAACTTTACCACGGCGTGACGGCGCGGTTACGCGGTTAGAGCGGGAGTTTGTGGCCAACGAATAGCACAAGAACAGCTGCGCTGGTCATCCACTTTCACAGGATATAAAGGTTCATATTATTTTCACAGAATTCAACGTAGAACCGGGACTCTGGACTAGAGAAAATTTTGCAATGCTTCAACTGTGCACCTGTGTACGCGTTTGCGTCGTCATGTACGCGTTTTGTTTTCTTTTTGTTGCTTGGCGTTCTTTACTTCGTCGGAAAGTGTCTGACAGCTGCATCTTACCAGTACTCACCTACGGGGCAGACACTTGCAGGCTCACTAAGAGGGTACAACTTAAATTGAGGACGACTTAGCGTGCAATGGAACGGAAGATAATAGGGTGTAACATTGAGGACAAGAAAAGAGCGGAGTGGGTCAGAGAACAAACGCGTGTTAAGGACATCAGAGTAGAAATTAAGAAGAAGAAATGGGCGTGGGCAGGGCATGTAATGCGAAGGCAAGATAACCGTTGGTCACAAAAGGTAACAGAGTGGATCCCTGTAGAAGGCAAGCGTGGCAGAGGGCGTCAGAAAGTTAGACGGGCAGATGAGATGAAGTTTGCGGGGATAAATTGGTCGCAGTTCGCACAGGACCGGGATAATTGGAGATTAATGGGAGAGGCCTTAGCCCTGCAGTTGGCGCAGATAGGCTGGTGATGATAATGATGACTTGGGCAGCACCATTTGCTCAACCTTTTTCACTCAACTTCATCTAGAGTTTTGTTTCTTGCATTTCATTGAGCTTCCTTTAATTTTTGTTCTCTCTTTCTCATTGTTGTCTTCCTAATCTGTTACATTCACCTTACTATTTTGTAATCATCCCCATCTGGCGTGAGCAAGCACTGCTGCTAGCTGAGCTGACCTCTCCAGTCCACTGTAAAGAGTCTCTCTCTCTCGCTCTCGTTCTCCATCTGTCCTCTGTTTCTCTTCTTTCTCTTTCTCCTCTTCTCTTCTCTTCTCTATTTCTCTCTCCCTCTCTGATCTCTCTATTCTCTCTCTTTCCCACCTCTCTCCGCTCCCCCTCTCTTTCTTTCTCGTCTTTCTCTCTCTCTGTTATCTCTGTTTGTTCTATCTTTCTTTCCTACTTCCTTTCCTCTCTCTCTTCTCTCTCTCTTCTATCTCTCCCTCCCCTTTTTTACTCACACTCTGTCTCTCTTTCTTCTATGTCGCATTGCTCCTATCTCGCATCTCTTCCCCCCTGCTCTCGCTATCTCATTCCTCCTCTCTGTTTCCCTCGTCCTTTCCTCTCCTCGCGTGTGCGGGAAGTTCTGGTGCGAGTTTAGATTATCCCCGCCCCGTCCGGTCATTCCTCGTCTGTGCTTTTCGCAGTCCCCGGCGCTGCCGAGCACTCTGCCCGAGTACGAGCCGTTCAGGCGAGGCAGCCAGCACAAGGCGTTCGTGACGTACTCGTCCATCATAACGCTCGAAGGACAGTCCCTGCCGCCCGTCAAGTTCGACACGCACAACGTCGTGTTCGGCATCGTAAGCGTGCCACCCGCTCATCTCGTAAAACTAATACGCGCCGTGTGCGTTCCCTTGCTCTCCGCAAGCTTGCGCAGAGGCACATACATCTTCCGCCTTGGAATGGAACTGGGCAGATCTAAGTGAGTTATCGAAGGCTTGTTCTTTCAATCAATCAATCAATCAATCAATCAATCAATCAATCAATCAATCAATCAATCAATCAATCAATCAATTTAATAATATCTGAAAAGTATACATGGCGGTTATATACAGAAGGAGGTCCCAAGGTCGGAGACTGTAGTGGGACCTCCTGTACAAAATGACTGAACCAGCTTGTATTTTGTCTTTATTGCCAGGTTGTACCAGCCGCGGTAGCTCACTGGCTAAGGCGCTGTGCTGCTTAGCCGAGCCCAATGACGCGAGTCCTTGAGCTAGGAGGCAAAAAACAAAAACGGCCGTGAGTTCTAGATTCCGACGCGCGTTAAAAAGATCCCCAGGTGATCAAAATTAATCCCAAGCCCTCCACTACTGCGCGCCTCATCGCCTGTGTAGCGTCGGCACGTCAAACCTCATAATTAATTAATTAATTATTAAAGAATGAATAAATAAAAATAAATAAATAAATAAATTATTGCCAGGTTATATTCTTTCTGTATTGCCAGGTTTTATTTTGTATTCCTTAAATCGAAGCTTTTTTGCCTCACTGATGAGAACCGTACGCAGAAAAGCACTGCAGGAAAGCCAACTTTACACAATGGGAGGGTTCATGATGATGATGGGTTTCCACGAAGGCACATCAAGTGCCCCAAAAGAAAAGAACGCTTTCCGTGGTAGGAGTCGAACCTTGGTTTTGACGTTATGAAGCCGATGTCATTGCTCAATTCGGGCACGGCCGAAGCAGTTTGTAGTTTGGACTTTGAATCTCACTCAGGTTGCATCGGAGAAAGCTTTGCGTTTTAACCGTCCTTCTCTTTAAGGAATTTGCTTTGATTTTTCTGTCTTTATGGGGGTTCCGCACACCACAGCTGTGGCCCTGCAGCCCGGTGGCGTACGTCGACTTCTTCAAGAACACCACGGTCAGCTGGTGGAAGAAAGAGCTGGCTTACATGCACAAGACGCTGCCCTTCGACGGAATCTGGCTGGTAAGGGCCCTGGCGACTCGTTTACGCCGCAGGGGTGCTCTCCCGACCAGAGGAGTGCAGGCGAGAAACGGTACGAAATGCGGGAATGTGCTGAGAAGCAACAGACGTGACAACTCGCTGCGTTGGCACTATGTTAAAGGGACCCTGCAACACTCTCGATAAGAGCTTCAACTCTTTCCTTCGCGTCTGGAAGCACTGCGAAAGCTACATTTATCACCAGCACCGAGCGGCACTGCGTGATTTGCTCGTCGAACCACATATGCCTTCCGTTTCTGCTTTGTTTTTGTGGCTTTGTTTTTAAAGTTGCTATCGAAAAGTGTTCATTGCTGCAACTGAAGGAAAACCGGCCAACAGCCGCTACATGGCCTGAGTGACGTAATTAGAGCCGTCGAAGAATGTCAAGACTGGGAAAGGGAGAAAAATCTTTTGAGCGAGTTTTCACGTTATCTGATGGCCATAGAGCAGTAATTCTTGCCTGGGGTACTTTGCGACCCCCTAATCTAAGTACTGGGTGGGTTGGGTGACTACGTTCTGCAAGCATTTAAGATTTCGAAAAAAAAGTTAAAAAAAGTGTTGCGGGGTTCCTTTAAGTGAGCTTGACTTTTGAAGTAATCACCATCAGCCTCCACTAAAGGATGAAGTCCTCCCCCATATGTTCTTCTATCCGATCCTCTCACGTGGTGCCCATAGTCTATTTCTTGCCTCCATAGTTTAGGCGAAGTTTATGTAGGTAGCGTTTTATGCATCTTTCACATGCGACAAGAACTCCCGATGCTGTACGTACCTTTGAATCGCGAGGCTTTCCATAGCCCGAGGCGTGCACGAACGTCCCGGTGCGTGCTGTTAGCACACGGTCACCACTAAAGTCGCACGCCATTCCAGACATGATTTAAACCTCAGACTTATGCGTTTCATCACTTGGACATGCATCTTGAGTGCGTCGGTCATTAATACGCACCACTTTCAAGACCAAAATATAACTTAGACAACAAGCGCATTCCTGTAATCATTTGGATATGTATTTTGAGTGCAACAAGCGCATTCTTGTAATCATTTGGATATGTATTTTGAGTGGATTGCTTATCAACTGGAACAATCTCTGAGGTCAGTACAGTCTAAATATAAGTATGCGCACGTATGTAGGAGTATTTCTCAGATATGACCGTTGTCAGCGCTTTAGAGGAATAATTTCTTTCTCTTAAATTCTGTGTCACTTCTATTTTCTGTGCTAAAAAGCTTCACTGGTCGTCCCAGTACACATGATTTTTAAAGACGATAGTCTTTTTTGGGCTACTTAAACGCAGAAATTTTGGTCTGTCTTTGTCTGTCTGTCTGTCTGTTTGTTTGTCTGCGGGTAGGTCCAGCCACCCGGCCAAGGTGGAAACAGAAGCTGCGCAATAGTCTTATATACCCCCAGCCAAATCTAAACGTCTAAGTCCGGTGGCAACGTTCATACTTGTCAACATCGTTGAACAAAGAACAAGACAACGCAAATATGAGGCAGAAAATCAATACATAAGTAATATTTGCAGTGTTCCTTTGTTAAAATTCACGAATGCTTGCTTTTTGCGATAGCAAATGAAATAGTGTACATCCACTGCAGAAAAAAAATTCACTGCGTCGCCTGCTGTTGCCCGCGCCAGTATAGCTTCTGGTGGCATTTTAAAGGGACACTGAAGTGATATGTAAACATTGCGGGATTACTAGCGCAAATTGTAGTCCGGAGTCCCCAGGCCATGTTTCGACCACTCTAGGCGCGTTTACGCGATTTTATTTAGTAGAAAAACTAATTCGAAAATGCTTTCCTCCTCTCTTTACGCTCGCCCATTTTCTGTGGCGTTTTCGTGTGACGTCAGGAGGGGATGAGCTGGCAATTGGCTGCGCTACTGCACGGCTCCCCGGCCTTCAGACAGAGTCAGTCGGTCCAGCGTTTCGTCCGCCGGCCGCCGGCGGGTCGTCGCAATCAAGGAGGTTAAAAAAAATTGCTTGGTCGCAATTCGTTCGCTTAGTTGAAACGAAGCCAGGACACGTTTGTGAATGGAAGAATGTGCCTTTCTTTACTTGGTTTGTTTGTACACTGTATCTAGCTCCAAGTCAAGGTCGCTTCACACAAGCGCTGCACAAGCCCACATGCGACGCTTCGCTGACTGGTACGCCAGTAGGAAAATATAAGGCCTCTTGAAGGCGGGAGAAGAGTCAGCGAAGTCAATATAGGTACTAAGGAAATAAAATCAACTGATATTTTTACCGTACAGCGTAAAACTAGGGCGCGGGAAGCACTTTTTTGCGCTGGCGAACAAGCACAGCGGCACGGAGCAAGAGTGCACAGCGGTCAGCAGCACGACTACGCATCTGCGAACGCTTTTACGTCTACGAAATGCAATTGCTAGACGTGAGCTACTGTGGAAACTCGGGCGACGCTTACTGCACGAGCGTAGTACAACAAATAGTCACCTACGCTGCTTGAAATGCCAAAACTAAATAAAAGTGTAAACCGGTTGTACAATATATACCCTATATTAGCAAAGCCTTCGCATCCCGTTCCGTGGCTCAGTGGTCTATAGGTATGTCACCGCAAGTGTTTTGCAAGTCACGAGTTCGAATTCCCGCGGGTACGTGCTTTTTTTTTTCGTAAGTTAACTTTTTTGTTTTCCGCCGATGTTTTCTATATTGAGTTCACCTTTTTTTGGGCCGCAACGTTCATGGCTACACGAACTAGTTCACAAAACGCGCGCAGGCTGGCACTAGCGCGCTAGCGAGTTCTCGTTGGTGTGCTGTTGCCATAAGCACCGACTGCTTGCAGGCAGTGGGCACAGGCCAGAATGAACAGACCCTTGGCCTGGTGCGAACACGCTTTTTACGATACAGGCATGAGGGAGGCAAGCTCCAAATATGGGGGAAAAGCGCATGACATTTGGGCGTCTGCGGGTACGCGGAGGGTGTTCATGCACTGCGTAGGTCTCGGCTAGTGAATGCTACGACTACAAGCCGTCCTGGGAGGCTTATCTTGTGCATTTTACAGCCGACAACATGGCAGAAGCGCGGTACGATGATTACTGAGATATTGAGAATGCCCATCCAACAACGCCATTGGTTATGTTTTACAGAACCGAAACCGAAACCGAAACTTGTTTGATTGCTAACCTTGGGCATCGTCCAATCACGGCGCCCCTCCTCCCAACGTCACAGCCTTAGTTGGTGCGGCCGCCGCAAACCGCGCATGGTAGTTTTTCTTCTTTCGCGCTTTGTAAAGTAATTACGGATTTGTCAACCGGATAAACGATGAAAAGTGTGCTAATTTGAGCCAGTCTACGCAGTGCAAGCAAAAACGGGAGCTTGACAAATTCACTTCAGTGTCCCTTTAAGCAATCAAACTGCAACAGTTGCGAAAGTTTCCGCTAGATAAATTCCACGTTCCGCTTGGAACGCACCTGGAGTAGGGCAACGCAGTTCTATAAATTTGAAGCAGGGCGCCTCGATTCACGCGCGTCTCCGCCGTACGACAGCGCTGGCACTGTGGCACCCGGCAGGGAACAGTGGAACGCGGTAAATTTAAATTGACTTGAGCAAACCTCAAGCGTGTTTACCTTGGGACGAGTGCGGCGGGAGAGGAACAGCATGAGGAGTGAATATTTACTTGACAAATGGGGACGAAAGTCGTCGACATTTTCAACGAAAGGAGCAGATACGCAGCCAATTTTTTCTTACCTCTTTCATCCCTACATCGAGCTGTCTTTCTCTACTTTTAGATCCGTCTCTCGGTAGCCCCAGTAGTACACCGGTTGTCATTTCTTCACGTAACATGCCCAGCCCATGCGAGTTTGGCTCATTTAAAGAGCTGCTTTGTGACGACAACGATAGCCATTTTATCGCAAACTTCAAACAAATGATCGATATAATAGGCAAAACGAATGAAGCAGTGGCGACTCCCCCGTCAATTTGCGGCGACTTCTCTATGACGTCACAGAACCTCGTTTGTGCGATTAACGGCCGCTGACCTAAGCCACCGCCAAGAAACGTGACTGTGCGATTGTAGTGTCGTTTCTAGTTGTTGCTTTGTGCCACTTGAATGCTCACGTGCATTTTTAACGTACCGATAACAATGCTTTCGGTGCTGACCGATAATACGTCAGTCCTGCCCTAATACGTTACTGTAGCGCGAAAATTGAAATTTTGATTACGGTTTTCCGGTTTAAAAAAGCGTCTTTTGTGGCTGGAATTGAGCTGAGTGAGTTACCAGAGGTTAGTTCTTTCAATTGGAAGAAAATATTTTTTTGCCTTCATGGCCCCTTTATTAAACAAAAAGAAAATTAAGGCTCGAAATTCCACTAGTGTTTTGTAAATTATACTATAACGTGTACCGTTTATACGCGACCAATTTTCAGGATGTTTGCCTGAAGAGGGGAAATGTCTGGAAAAAGTAGTGTTTGGAACATCGGAAGCAATGGGAGAGGCCCTCAACCTATGGTGACGCAAATAGACTGATGGTGATGATGATTATGATTGATGTCGACTTTTCTTTTGACCACAGTTACACCGCAGGTGGAGGGTGAAACAGCATGTATCGTTAACTTGAAGCAATGCGAAAGCACGTCGTTGGTAAACATATTTGCGCAGAAATGTCCAGTATTCTTTACTAACGATTACTATTCCCAAAGTATATTCTTACCGCCGAAACAGTTTTTTACGTAACCAAGCAACGGTTCACTCAGGGAAAATTTAAAGTGTTCCAATTATCGTCGTAACACCCTGTATACATTCCAGGCGTTTCCGGTGTGATGCGGAACGCTAATTAAATAATTTTGTATGCAACGCCCAACCACTAAACTGACCTAAAGGGCACCAAGCCACCCTTATTTACGAAAACAATACGCAGAATTGAGCTAAATAAGGGAACCTTTTCAAGTACAGTAGATCACGTGTCTTGGGAAGAAAATTGCCAGTGCTGACGCTATTCTCCCGAAACCCTGTAATTATAACCCTAAGCTATACTAGCACCGAACAGCGGAGCTCAGTGAGCAGTTCCTGAAAAGAAGGGAGGGAGCGGTCCAAGCGAACCACTTGGTGGCGCTGGGTGCCTACAGGAAGTGCTGGGCTTGTTGATTGATTGATTGATTCGTTTAACGCACCGACGCAACGCAGGCGATGAGGCGCGCCGTAGTCGAGGGCTCCGGATTGATTTTGACCCCCTGGGGATCTTTAACGTGCGCTAAAATCTCGTACACACGGACTTTTTTCGCATTCCGCCTCCATCAGAAAAGCGGCCGCCGCGGCCGGGAATCGAACCCGTGTCCTCGTGCTCAGCAGCACAACGCCTTAGCCACTGAGCCACCGTGGCGGGTAGTGCCGGGCTTGTACCTATCTGGGAATGGGATGTCGCTTCGCATTCAGCCATGGAAGAATGACGTAGCCACATCCATTATTAGCTGGTGATGGAGGCGAAAAGCGAAAACGCCCGTGTGTTCAAGATTTCGGCGAACGTTAAAGATCCCCAGGGGGCCGAAATTTATCCGGAGCCCTCCAATACGGCGCGCCTCATCGCCTGTGTAACGTCGGCGAGTTAAACCTCACAATCAATCAATCATCATTACCTGGATCTTCAACAGGAGCCGAGTGAGCTTTGAAGTGATTTCTTCTGAGGAAAAAACTGTGGTTGATTCCTCTGTCATAGGAATCAGTAAAACACGAAAGTGAATTGTGTAGCGAAATCTGCAGCTGAACATGATTTGCGTGTCGACGGCTGTCTTGTGGGTGTGCTTGATGAGCGACGTCCTGCTGGCGGGTCGCTTCGGCAAAGGTGTACTGGCGTAACTTCTGTGACGGATGTGACGTCACTAAAATCTTGGTGTATCTCGGAATAAAACAATGTTTTTGTCCTGACACGCTAACCAGCGCACTCGCTGTTGCTCTTGTGTCCCACGTACCTTGCAGGATATGAACGAGCCGTCCGAGTTCAGCGCCAACCGGGCGGCCATCAGCGCGGAGAGGCGAAAGAACTGCTTCAAGGGCTGGAAAATGACCTGCCAGGCGACCATCTACGACGACCCGCCCTATCCGACCAGTACGGGCACTTCCTTACTCGCAGCAATGAAGCGCAGAAAGCAGTTACGTTGTAACTCGCTCTCCCCTCGCCAGACTTCGACGTAGTCTGTGTCCGTGACCGCATACCGTTCCTGTGCACCGTGTGCCAGGTCTGAAGTTCAAAGGAGAGCGTGAGCTGTTTGTTATTCGCTAGAGCGCAAGTTCTTTCAAAGTTTCAGCATGGCCTTAGTCGCGTACGCAGGCTTTTATTCCTCAAGGGGCTGGGAAAAAAAAAGATTTCTAGAAAGGCCTTGGCCCCTCACCTCCTTTGCGTACGCTAGTGTGGCGCTCCCAGATATTTAGGCGCGGACTTTGACATTGCAGAAGCGGCGACCCAGTACGGGCCGGAGGCGAGGCTGAGTGACCGCACCCTGTGCATGACGGGTCGCTTCGGCGGCCACAAGGGCTACTGGCACTACGACGTTCACAACCTCTACGGACTGAGCCAGGCACGAGCTACGCACATGTACGTAGAGCCGCTTCCGCCTATCTGTCGTACCTAAGACAAAACATTCCGTATTATCTGCTACCGCGCACAGAAATAACCGAATGGTCGCGACTTTGTGAAACACGCGAGATCATCGGATGATACTCTTTTTGCCGTTTGACTACCTCAATGTCGTTTCATAATGCCGCAGCGTCACTAGATAAGATTTTATAGTATCGGCCCTCTTTTCTCCTATTGCTCGGTGCCGCCAACCTGATCATTGGGCAGTTCGCATCACGTGACATTAGTCTCCACTGCGACGGTTCATGGGTGCCGCGATTTTGTTGTTTATGCGTTTTAGGGCCCTATTCTCGACTGCACAAATTGCCGGCAATGTGGCGGAAGTCTTGTCTGATTGGCTTTCAACTTTGGTCACGTGCTTCCGATTGACAAAGCGGTTGTGTGTGTTGTCGTCATTTTGACGTTTTATGTCGTTTACGGGCGCCAGTTCTAAAGTTTGCCTTATTTCTCTTTACTGAAAGCGCATAATTCTTGGCCGGCAATGAAAAACCAGACTAAAAGCACTAGACATGACAACGTAGGCCTGTCTTTGCTATTCAACAATAATGCCGACATACACGTCCTCTCTGTGATTGGCTGAGAAGGCATGACGTAATTTAAACAGTTGGCGGGAACGATTGCGTCATGCGTTGGAAACTTCAGGCTGCGTAAAAGCGACGTAATGCTACGTGACAGCTTGAAAATGGCGGCTGTTTTTGTCGCAAAATACAAGCAAAATAGGCCAAAAAATTTCTCCGGCGTTAGACGCCGCGAAATGTGCGCCAATTTGCAGCTGCAGGCGCAGTTTCGCATGCCCGCTGTTTATAGCATGTTTCCTACCGAAACAAATTATAGTTTCAACTGCTTCCAAGTCAGCGATCATGGAGCATACAAATAACGTGCAGTATCTTGCTTTCATGTTTGGCAATAAAATAAAAATTATTTGTTTGGCGTAACCGCAACATAAGGGAGCAGTACAAGCCTCTCTATGACAAAGAGAACCCAATGCATGACATTTGTTCACACTCGTCCTAGTAAGCTGTTGGGTCACATGATCGAACTGAAGAGAAAAATAAGAAAGAAAAGTGACTTTTTGGTTCATTACAGCGCTGATTCAAGTCGAGATTGACGGATGAGTGAATCGGCGACATCGGTGCGCTCCGCGGTTATCAGGCTGATGTTACCAGGCTTCGCTGCTCTTATGTATCATAGAAGCGATTGTCGCGGCCGTCTTTTTCTGTGATCACGCCATAAACTTCTAACATAGCAGCAGACGATGACATGGCGGCGGTGGCGGCAGGGAAGGTGATAACGCAACAAAGCTTGCATTGAAGCAGAGATCCCAGCTATGTTACTAAAAGCGATTGAAAGAAATAAATAGATACGGTAAAAACATTGTGTGATGTTCTTTAGCTCGACATCCGCCTTTCGCTCGCTTTTGGATCAACGTTACTCGATGGCCTTGTGGTGTTGACGCCAATTTTGACCTCCAGAAATGTGTTTTTCTTGTCAGCCTCAGCTACCGTCTTAATTTTTATAGTACATGCCAAGTGATTTTATATCTTTCTTGCACAATATTTGATACCTTGGTTGCGATCTTTATGAGTGAATCGTCAAATTACACTGCATGACGTCATAGCTACAGGTGCCACACGTCACTGATTGCTTACGTCGTGCTTACACAAAAATTGCCGGGAATTTGTGCAGTCGATTATGGGCCCTTAGTCGGTCAATTCTCGTAGGCTTATCCTGTCCTCCCGGTTCAGTGGCTGCGCGCGACTTACGTCGTTCCGAATTTGAATAAAAGACAACGCCTGTAACAGAATTTCAGCAGCAGATATTTGTCAAATGGTGCCGTTTTGCTGCAGTTTCGGTAGTGTTGTTAACAAACGACCTGGTCGAAATTTACGCCCAGGCAGTAGATGCCGCAATCTCGCAACACTGATGAACGACAAAATGGCCGCCGTTGCAGACTTACCTGCCTCAGTGGTGGTACTTTTGATACCTTATCTAGTGACACTACCCTGTGGTTTGTCTACTTATGTATTTTGTTGTTACCAGCGTCTGGCTGTGCCCAGCCGCCTTATCGAGTCACAAGGGATGCGCGCGTTTCCGTCTCTTTCGATTTCTTTTGTATACCGCGCAGGCTATCAAATTTAATAGGAAGATTGTATCGTCTGTCGTCACAAGAATGGAATGTTCGTTTTTTATGGCAAGTTTTCTAGGCCCGATTCGGGGGTTCTGTAAGGATTAAAGCCGAAGAATAAATGCTCGCAAGGCAAACAGCACGGCATAAGATTCGCAGGCGCCAGTCTGCGCACGTCACTTCGTTGGCTGCTTCTACGGCGCTTTTATTTCCTTAGGGTTTTGGGGGTTTTGCGGAGCACAAGTTCGCTCCAATAAACTTTTGATCCTCGAAGAAACCCTGCGCCGTGGTTGGCTGCGTGACTATATACTTTTAACGCGTAGCGTTAAGAATCCTGTGTTGCAGTAATGCCGGCGTCGTCGGTGCATTTAACAGTGAGCGAAGAATACAAAAAAAACTGTGGTTGATTCCTCTGTCATAGGAATCGGTAAAACACGAAAGCGAAATGTGCAGCGAAATCTGCAGCTGAGCATGATTTGCGGGTCGGCGGCTGTCTTGTGTGTGTGCCTGTGTGCCGCAAACTAAAAAAAGATGTCAACCAACTCGAGATAGCCCAAAGAAAATGCGTTGGTTTCATTTATGGTTAATATAGACAAGACTCCCCCACACAGCTCATGACCGACAATAATATCCCCCACCCTAGAAACAAGAAGGAACCTAAACCGTCTATTGCTTCTTCACATTATATTGACTAAAAAAGTTCAATTGCCTATACCTACATTTCTTAAGCTACTAACCAAACCCGCCGCGGTGGCTCAGTGGCTAAGGCGTTGCGCTGCTGAGCACGAGGTCGCGGGTTCGATTCCCGGCCGCGGCGGCCCCTTTTCTGATGGAGGCAAAAAGCAAAAACGCCCGTGTGTACGACATTTCGGCGCACGATAAAGATCCCCAGGTGGTCAAAATTAATCCGGAGCCCTCCACTACGGCGCGCCTCATCGCCTGCGTTGCGTCGGCGCGTTAAACCCCACAATCAAGCTACTAACCACGAGAGGAACGCGTCACACACGAAAGCATGCTTTAGAGCCTATTTTCGCAAGGACTAGTTCATTTAAAAATAGCGTTTTCCGCGTACGATAGGACACTGGAATTTACTTCCTGCATCAATTCTAGCAGCTGACAATCTTGCTAGAGCCCTGGAGCAGCACTTCTCTTGTTGAAACGATGGTATTGACGTGATGATATCTTGTTTCATATCAGTGTGTTGGCATGATTGATGTTGCATTCGGTTCGGCTTCGTGATTTATACTGTCGAAGTGCTCTTCTGCCTCATGTTGTTTTCCAGATAGTGTTGCGTTGTTGTTGTTGTTGGTGGTGGTGGTGCTGATACCGACCAACGAATGGCCCCTCCTGCTAGGGCCATTCTGGCCTGCAGTATTCTGAAATAAATAAAATAAATAAATAAATAAATAAATAAATAAATAAAGGAATAAAGAAATAAATAAATAAAGAATAAATGAATAAAGAAATAAAGAAATAAAGAATAATGAAGAATAAAAAGAAAGAATAAGAAATAAAGAAATAAATAAATAAAGAAATAAAGAAATAAAGAAAAAGAAATAAAGAAAGAAATCAAAAGAAAAGAAAGAAAAGAAAAGAAATAAAAAGAAAGAAATAAATAAAGAAAGAAAAGAAAGAAAGAATAAAGAAAGAAAGAAAGAAAGAAAGAAAGAAAGAAAGAAGAAATAAAGAAGAAAAATCAATAAAGAAAGAAAGAAAGAAAGAAAGAAAGAAAGAGAAAGAAGAAAGAAATAAAAGAAATAAATCCTAAGAAATAAAAAGAAAGAAATAAAAAAAATAAATAAATAATAAAGAAATAAAGAAATAAATAAAGAAAGAAAGAAATAAATAAAAATGAAATGCAAGAAAGAAAAATAAAGAAAGTAAAGAAAGAAATAAATAATAAGAAAATAAGAAATAAATAACTCCAGAAATAAAAATCCTCCCTAAATCCATAAAGATCATAAATACAAATAAATAGAATAAATAAATAAATAAAAAATAAAGAAAAAATATAGAAAATAAATAAATCCCTAAATAAATAAATAAAAAATAAATAATCCCTTCCCTCCCTCTCCATACAAAATAAATAATAAATACCTCCTCCCCTCCTCCCTCCCTATAAATCCCTCCCTCCCTAATAAATAAATAAATAAATAAAGAAATAAATAAATAAATAAATAAATAAATAGCCAAACGCAACTGCTTGCAAAAGCAATTTTTGTCGAAGCTGAAGTCAACGGCGCTCGTATCCCGTCCCACGCAGCGCCCTCGAGGAGCTCCTTCCGGAGCGGAAGTTGATCATCAGCCGGTCCGACGTATCCGTCGAGCGGCGCTACGGCGGACACTGGCTCGGAGACAACCACAGCTCCTGGGGCCACCTGTACCGCTCCATCATAGGGAAGCGCGCATACGCACACCATCAAAACAGTGCGCCGATCCTTGACTTTAAAGGGACCCTTTCAACACTTTTTTTCAACTTTTTTTTTTAATCTCAAATGCTTGCAGAACGTAGTCACCCAACACACGCAGTACTTAGATTAGGGGGTCTCGAAGTTCCTCAGCCAAAAATTACTGCTCTGTGCCCATCAGATATCTTGTAAACTCGCTCAAAAGATTTTTCGCTCTTTCCCGGTCTTGGCGTTCTTCGATGGCTGGAATCACGTCACTAAGGCCATGTAGCGGCTGTTGGCCGGTTTTCCTTCAGTTGCAGCCATTATTGCAACTTTTCAAAAAAGGCACAAAAACAAAGCAGAAATGGAAGGGGTATCTGGTGCCACGAGCAAATCGCGCAGTGCCGCTCCGTGCTGACGATAAATATAGGTTTCGCTTACCCAAACACATTTCAGGCACTTATCGGAAGTGTTGCAGGGTCCCTTTAAAGAGACCATGCAACACTACCGATAAACGCTTTCACTCTTTCCTTCGCGTCTGGAAGCACTGCGAAAGCTATAGTTATCGTCAGCACGGAGCGGCACTGCGTGATTTGCTTGTCGCAGCAGATGTACGCCTACCATTTCTTTGCTTTTGTGACTTTCTTTTTAAAGTGGCTACCGAATGTCTTCACTGCTGTAACTGAAGGAAAGGTAGCCAATAGCCGCTACACCGCTGTAATGACGTTATCCCAGCGGTCGAAGAACGCCAAGACGCGAGAGAGGAAACTTTTTTGAGCAAGTTTCGAAGTTATCTGATGGCTATATAGCGTTAATTTTTGGCTGAGGTTCTTGTAGACCCCCTAATCTAGGTACTGGGCGTATTTGTTGGCTGCGCTGTGCAAGCATTGCAGATTTCGAAAAAAGTTGAAGAAAGTGTTGCAGGGTCCCTTTCACTACGTGCACAAGAAAATATTGTAAATCCGCCTTACAACGACGTTGCTTTATTCCACCTTTTCTGCGGTTCCAACTGCGTGAGGGAGAACAATTTGTCACCGCTTTTAACAAAGCATCGCTTTTAACGAATGCATTTCATTAACGAATTTTGTTATGGCGAGTTTGTACTGCATATTTTTCTCAAAACACTGCTTATAACGAAGACATTTTCTTATAGGAATTTGTTATACAGGTTTTTGCTGTACAAGCTAAACAATAGGCGTTATAGTCGTACTTTGGGGTGAGAAAGAGGGGGGAGGGAAGGGGTAGTGCTAGCTGTTTTCGCATAGCGCGTAAAGACGACTGCACGCAACGGTGACTTATCTAAATTGTGGGGGAGCACGGATGCTCTGGTACCAGGTGCTGCTAAAATACTGCGCTTTCCCGGCGTCTGCTATATATCTAAAATTACATTCCTATGATTTCCTCTTCGACGGGCCAGTCATTGGCAGCACGTGCTGAAGGAGCGTAATGCGCGCTCTCATTCGCATTTCGTTCGAAGTTTGAATTTGTCAGAGCCTTTAACATCCCACTTGGCAACAACGCAACAAATGCATGCGCCGCATAGCAACCATCTGTGGCGCCTCGCCAACTCCCTTTAGCCTTGCGGGGGAGAGAGTGGGGTCACCTGTGGACGGGACCACAATCCAAACTTACAGAATAAATTATAGCGCATTTGTCCTCTATTAAGCTATAACAGTGCGCAGTCTCACAGAGATGATTTAGAACTGGACTTTTACGTCACCCCGGCAAACATTCATGCTGATTTTGTTTAACTCTTCCTTTCTTCCCCTCTCTCTTTCGCCCTGCTTCATTTAGGGCCTTAATTCCCTTCTTTCCATTCCCGCAGAGTAGCATGCACGGGACAACATGCCGGTAGACCTCTCTCTCTCTCTCTCTCTCTCTCTCTCTCTCTCTCTCTCTCTCTCTCTCTCTCTCTCTCTCTCTCTCTCTCTCTCTCTCTCTCTCTCTCTCTCCAAGAAATATTTGAGAGAATGGTTGACTCTCGATTAAAAACAAAAACAACAGTAGTTTACTGATGTTTCGACTGGAGGACCATTCTTCATCTGAGGTTTCGGTTTGGGGCAAGCCTTCGTCAGAAACGAAGGCTTGCCCAAAGCCGAAACGTTAATAAACTTTCGTTAGTAACCCGTTAGTCTTCTCATTTACAGTAGATATGACAAGACGCATGCGAATTTATCGTGGGCAGAGTATTTTATCTTAGCTCATTTTCGGACATCAAAGCCTAGACGCGATGGCAAGCGTAGCCAGGCAGTACTTAGGACTCCATTCGGCACAAGATTCAAACCTACACTTACGCACGTGCGCACGCATTTAGGGGGGGGGGTGCGGGGGTGGGGGGGGAGTGTTATGTGGTCTCGTCGTGTGCTCGTTTGCTACGCAACGTCACTAGCGACGTGCGCTCGTTATATAGATGTACGGCTTAACGCTCGCCATCGTGTCCATCAAATTTATGCGCGTTCCAATGCAAATTTCCGCATCATCTCAGTCGGCGGCTGCGACCTATGTGTTCCTGGTGCTTTCTACGACAGGCAAAGTTTACTCCGACAGCGGCCTGACCAAGCACAGTCAGAGCAGGAATGTTTGTTTTATCTATGCAGGAATGCTCGAGTTCAACATGTTTGGCATTCCATACGTAAGTAAAGGCTTTACTTGCACGCATCCAACCACCACGGTTGCGGGAGAGCACAAAAAAGTCGCGACGAAAGGGAGGGCCAAAGGGCGCCGGAAGTGCAGAGTCCAGCGATTGTTTCAGGTGGGCGCGGACATCTGCGGCTTCTTTGGTGACACCACGGAGGACCTGTGCGTTCGGTGGATGCAGCTGGGTGCCTTCTATCCGTTCTGCAGGTCACACAACGACATGTCGGCCATGGTAAGTTCCTTCCTTGCTCTGCCCTTCTCGTTCATTAAAACTGGCGTTTGTTCTACCCTCAGGGTCCCCGCCTGCTAATTGTACACGACTTGAGGGCCCGTTAGAAGCTCTAATATGACCAAGCATAACTAAATTTCTCCCAGCGGAGCTGTATAGGCCGACCTTTGTCCATCCGTCGCACCAAAAAACCTCGAAGCCTCAATAAAGAATGTGGTAGTGAGGTTCTGGGAATCGAACCCGAGACCTTTACGTTGTGAAGCCGGCTCCCTAACCCCTGGGCCACCCCAGAGTTCCCGAGGGGTACGGGGTTAGCAGCGGCGGGTAAACAACACGCCGCAACCAAATTGGAAGGAAAAAATGGCAGCATCTCCACTCCGTGTATGATGGCGAGGTTGCGGGTACGGGGGGCTCGAAATGACATCCAAGTTGCGCCCCGACCGTCATTCAATTTGAGCCGTGAGTTGCCCCTTGATTATTCCCTAAATGAAACTGCAACTCACGGCTCAAATCGAACTTCGGTTGATTTTCGCTTGATGGTGGTGTGCGCACGGATGGACGCGGACGGACATTGGGAGGTCCTAAGGTACTTCCGCACCGTTACAGGGCTGGAGTAAGCCGTTTGACTCTCGGGTACTGACTCACGGTCGTAGCCCAGTGGGTAAGACGACTGACACCAAGGGCCGTATTCTGAGTCCCTCCTACACTCCATTTGCTCCCTCCACTCAGCTGAGGATTCCGCCAATGCTTATGCATGGGGACATCGATTTCAAGGCTCTCCTCCGCCGGGGGCTCGAGTGGAGAAAGGACTCAGAATACCAAGGTCTGCCAGACACAGGCTGGAATGCTGCCGGTGCCTGTGTGATTTTTTGCGATTGTAAAATGCTATGCGCACGGACGCGGACGGACATTGTGCGGTCCTAAGATACTCCGCACCAAAAACGCTTCCCGTGGTCGCAATCCAACCTGAGTCCCTCGCGTTAAGAAACCGGCGTCGATTCCATTGAGCTATCATTGCATTCCGGGTGCACAAATTTTCTGATTGGTTCGTAGCGCGGGTGTTGACTTTGGATAATGTTTGTCTTTGGCCGCACGTTCTAGCGCGTGCTAAAAGCGGTCCGCTTTAGGAGAGATGTGGAAGCGTGCGGACGAAGCGATCCGAACCTGCCAGTCATGGAGAATTTTCGGCGGCAAGTTCGGAAACAGATGTAAGGCGCAACAGCCGTGTATCTGACGAAGGGAGAGGGGCCGCCAGCTCTGCTGTTTCTCCAGCCGTGCACCTCCAGTGCAAGCTTTTCTATTTTTTTTTTCAACATCCTCTCACTGAAACTGCATGCGTATAAGTATACGGATAAGCTGATTGATAATGCTATGCGTAATTATCGCCACTTCGCTATGCCATAATTACCAAGACAAATCGTCTATCGCGTCGGTTGGCTTATATATATTCAAATTTAAATGAATCCTGGTTGTGACAAAAACACCTTATTGGAAATATCGCTTTACCTGAAGTTTTTAACGGTCCCTCGTGCAGCGCACACAGAGCGAAAAATCCCCGCTTTAAACAAAGTATCGCTTATAACTAAGCCAGTTTCCTGTCCCCAAAGCTTCGACATAAAGAGGGTTTCGCCCTCGCGTCTCTCCTGACTTTGTAGGGGTACCGACTATTCGGGGCTGGTCCATATCGAAATAAGCAGGCCACTCACACCGAATGGCCCCAACCTGAGCCCCGCTCGATTGACCCGTAGCGCGCATTCCCCACCACTTTTGCGCAGGCCCAGGACCCGGCCGTGTTCAGCCAGGAGGCCCAAGCCGTGATGCGCAAGGCTCTTCAGACTCGCTACACACTGCTGCCTTTCCTCTACACCCTGTTCTTCAATGCGCACATCAATGGCACGCCCGTCGTCAGGCCGCTCTTCTTCGAGTACGCATCGGGTACAGGGGCGGATACGAGCTTTTTCTGATCAGGAGATCAGCACCAATCAGTGATAATAATGATAAGGAGGACGAGGATAGTAACCTTTTTCTATTCACCGAAATTTCATAAAGCCAAAACATAAAAAATAGAAAACAAAACACCAACTAGATGTTTTCTAGACATCTTCTAGACATCTTCTTTACTAGACATCTTCTTGGGAGAATATGAATTCAAAAATTATTGGGGGAATCAGGACATCCAGACTTCCCCCTCTGGGTCCGCCAATGATCGTGTCGGCTTTTTTAGAATGTCTCATTGGAAGGTGACCTTGAATGACCCCGGCGTCGCGCTCGAACGGTACAAAAAGCTAAGAAAGCCCAGTAACTAACCAAAGCATTCCACGGTGCATAAGAGATGATTAATTATGATTGATTAGAGGTCAAAAGAAAAGATTATTAAGGTGAGATTAAGTGGATTGAGATACATGAAGAGAGATTTAGGTGGATTAAAATGGATTAAGATGGACTAAGGCCGAAAAAGGTGGATGTATGATTAGTGATTACAGATAGTATTAAGTGAGGCGATTCAGGTGAATTAAGATGGATTAAGGTAGCTTAAGATCATTAATCATGGAGCAAGATGGATTCATGAGCATCACCAGCCTATCTACGCGCAGTGCAGGGCAAAGGCGTCTCCCAATAATCTCCAATTCTTCCGCTCCTGTGATAACTGCGACCAATTTACACCCGCAAACTTCTTGATCTCATCTGTCCATCTAACTTTCTGCCACCCCCTACCCCGCTTGCCTTCTCTAGG
This sequence comes from Haemaphysalis longicornis, assembly GCA_013339765.2. Taxonomy (NCBI): domain Eukaryota; kingdom Metazoa; phylum Arthropoda; class Arachnida; order Ixodida; family Ixodidae; genus Haemaphysalis; species Haemaphysalis longicornis. The sequence goes on from CM023449.1 coordinate 22,620,481, forward strand.
GATACACTCTTTTACCCTTAATGACCAACGCTTATCTTGCCTTCGCATTACATGCCCTGTCCACGTCCATTTCTTCTTCTCAATATCTACTCTGATGTCCTTAACACGCGTTTGTTCCCTGACCCACTCCGCTCTCTTCTTGTCCCTTAATGTTACAGTTGTCATCTTCCGTTCCATTTCCCGCTGAGTCATCCTCGATTTAAATTCAACCCTCTTAGTTAGCCTCCAAGCTACGGCCCCGTAGGCGAGTACCGCTAAGATGCAGCATTCATACACTTTCTTCTTCAGGGACAATATTGGGCTGCCATTCATTATCTGAGAATGCCTGCCGAATGCACTCCACCCCATTCTTATCCTTCTAATTATCTCTGCCTCATGGTTGGGATCCGGGGTCACTACTCGGCCTAAGTAGATATATTCGCTTAGCACATCCACTGTCTCAGCACCTATCTAAAACCGCTGTGCTCTCCCGAGGCTATTAAGTATTACTTTACTTTAGGAGATTTAGGTGAATTAAAATGGAGTAAGATGGAGTAAGGTCGAAAAAGGTGGATTTATGATTAATGATTATAGTTAGTGTTAAGTGAGGCGATTCAGGTGAATTAAGATGGATTAAGGTAGCTTAAGATGATTTAGCATAGAGTAAGGTGTATTAGGGACGGTAAAATAGCCTGTCGACGGGTGGTCGTGCATATGAAAGGTCACCATCACAACATTACGCCAGGCGTTCGCCTTCAGAGAACGTAAGCCTACTTAAGTGATCCGAGACATTTTTTTTAAATACTGTTGTTTTTCACATCGAGCACTGAGCGATCCTCCGCGTCTTTGCGTCCGTCCGTCCGTCCTCAAGGAGATAGTTGTGGTGCGGTCTTCGAACTCCCCGGTGCCGGGTTCATACCTTGCGCCTTGGAGAACGCGTTCAAATTCCGCTCCTCGTCTCTTCACGTCCTCCTCCACGTCTCGTAAAATCATTCCACGCCTTGCTGCACTTTGTATACTGCATTTTTTATGAGATAGAGGGTGAAACATTGGTGAAAACATGTAATATTTTTCGTAACTATGAATGTTTTTTTTTTCTTCAAATATTGACTGTTTCATCATTTGCATTTTGATAAGATGGGGCCCTGTCCTAGTTTGCTTTCCATACCATAAGGATTCGTTCTAAAGAAATCGCTTCATTCGAAGGGTTGTGCCGCTTCCCAACTACAGGGCCGGGAGAACGAATACTGGATGCTTTTAACCGAGTATCGCTTATAACGATGTCTTGTCCCGAGAGTTTCGTTATAACTGTAGTTTCGTGTATAATCTTTCCGCCTGCCGCATGGTGGCAGCTAGTTCACTTGAAATGGACTTTTCTTAGAGTGCTTAAGACTTTCTTAAGACTTCGCTGTGCTGTGTCCACCATGGAACCCTGCTGCGCAATAACTCTTCCGCTTGCGCATTCCGAGCAATTCGGTTGTACTGCGGACTGTGCCACTAGCACTGTCCAATCATAAAGGGACTGCTACCAGCACCGAAAAGTTGAAATCTCTACAAAGGAACGACTAGTGTAACTACATAAGATACAGAGTATCGTCACTGAGGCACGCAAGTGAACGACGGCGGCCATTCTGGCGCTTATCAGTGTTGCCATATTGCCGCTTCTGCGACCTCACCGCTAACTTTGACGAGGTCCTTTGTAAACAACACTGCCGAAGACGCAGCAACACGGCATCTTCGGACACACTTCTGCAGCTGAAATGCTGCGAATTAAGTGCGTTATCTTTGATTCGTGTTCGGAACGACGCCAGTCGCACGCAGCCGCAGAGCAGGGACGGTAAGCTGGGATTACCACTGTTGACCGACAGAAAACGCATAAACAACAAAATGGCGGTGCCCGTGAATCGTCGCAGTGTGAACAAATGTCACGGGATGCGAACTGACCCAATGATCACGGCGTCGGCACGCAACAGTAGGAGGAAAGATTGCCGCTACTCTGTAACCTTATCTAGTGACACTAGGAACGACGAATTTCGGTGCACGTGTGCAAGAAAAGACAATTAAAGTGACTGAGAAGACAAAATGCAAATTGCGTTCATTAAAAAGGCTATTTTGTCCCGATGACAACGATTGCAGTTTTATCGCAACCTTCAAACAAATAATCGTGATATTAAAGAAAACATATTCAACAGTGGCGACGCCCTAGCCACTTTCCGGCAATTCTTCTATGACGCCACAGAACCTTGTTCGTGACGTCATAGCGGCCGCTGACATATATATAATATAAGCCGTCGCCAAAAAACATACATACATACATACATACATACATACATACATGCATGCATGCATGCATGCATGCATACATACATACATACATACATACACACATACATACATACATACATGCATACATACATGCATACATGCACGCATGCACACATACATACATACATGCACACATACACACATACATACATACACATACATACATACATACATACATACATACATACATACATACATACATACATACATACATACATACATACATACATACATACATACATGCATACATGCACGCATGCACACATACATACATACATGCACACATACACACATACATACATACACATACATACATACATGCATACATACATGCATACATGCATACATGCATACATACATGCATACATGCACACATGCACACATACATACATACATGCACACATACACACATACATACATACATACATACATACATACATACATACATACATACATACATGCATACATACATGCATACATGCATACATGCACGCATGCACACATACATACATACATGCACACATACACACATACATACATACACATACATACATACATACATACATACATACATACATACATACATACATACATACATACGGTACAGTATGGTATCACCAGTGTCCTGGTAACACATAAGGCTTAGGCTTAGATTGTATTCCTCATTTGCTTTACAGGCGTAAAGTGACTTGCCTTCGTCAGGGCCCTGATGAAGGCAAGTCTCTAGAAACGTTGGCAACAATCGTGGTCGCCAGCTTGTTCGAAGTTTTATTTTCTTGTGTTCTCTACCATCTTCCAAGTTTTTTGCTCACTGTATGTATGTTGTATGTATGTATGTATGTATGTATGTATGTATGTATGTATGTATGTATGTATGTATGTATGTATGTGTGCATGTATGTATGTATGTGTGCATGCGTGCATGTATGCATGTATGCATGTATGTATGCATGTATGCATGTATGTATGTATGTATGTATGTATGTATGTATGTATGTATGTATGTATGTATGTATGTATGTTCGTGTTACCCCTGCATCTGCCTTCATTCGCGCGCAAGTCATGTGCGCCGGCGAACATTAACGGCCAACGGCAACTCTCGATTTATTTCCCGTCCGTAAAACAGAACCGCTTTAGATTGAGCCACTAAACAGGAAAGACAAACCTCTAGAGTAGCGTATGTTGAAAATATTAAGAAGTGCAGTGTTTTTGATGTTGCACCTCTACGTTGCAAACCGACTCATTCCCCCCACCCCGTGTCCCCATGTATTCCACACAGATTCCCTCACGACTCGCACACGTACGGCATCAGGACGCAGTTCATGTGGGGCAGCTCGCTCCTGATATCGCCCATCACGAAAAACGTGAGTGCCTGCAAGCTGAACCTCCCCTCGCGAAGCGGTTTCAGTGTGGCATGACTTGCTTGCGAGATGATACTCCCTAATGCGAACTTTGTGCGCAGTGCGAACTGCAGTCCTCTTGGTCATGGCGCATAGCTGCACAGGAAGTGATCCTGCGATCAGTGAATGCACGGTGGTGCGCGCTACCCTGCCGTTATCTCGCAGCGCGCCGCCGCCGCCGAGCATGTTGTTGGAAATCGTGTTTGAACCTCCCGCGCAAATGTCCCGTGGTCCGCGTGAGCCATGCGACGTATATGATGCCTAAGGACCGATGTACACGTGCACCACGCAGCGCCTGCTGGGCTTCTGTGGCGCGGCCACGGCATACTGCCCTCCTCGTCACACTTTCGCCATACTTTCACCCTCCCTTTTCCTTCTGCTTTGGTGTCGCCTGCGTTCGCTCGGTTACGAGGCCAGCGGCGCCGTCAAACCACAGTACCAGCCGCTTAAGTGCTGCGCACTGAAATAATTAACGAGCCCATTCCCTCCGGAAACAGGGGTGCAAAACGGAAACGAAAATGCTTCTGCCAAAATTAAAACGCAATTGCCGAAAGGAAAGCGCAAAACCATCGATCGACAAAAAACAAAACCCTTTCATTTTATTGAGCTTTACCCGAACGCAAATGTTTTGGTATACGTTATTGTAGACCATTCCTCTGCAAATGTCGTGAGCGTTTACGTTCTTCGATGGCTGCCCGCTCTTCCGCGGAGCGGACCACGCGTGGCCTACCCATGCCGACGTAGAAGAAGGTGAGCTGTCCGACGAGGGCGAGCGACTGCAACTGTGATGTGGCGTAATGCGAGCGACGACGCTGATTGGCTCCCATTGTGGCGCGATGTACCGCGACACTTGTGCCCGCGCCCGCGACAACTGCGAACGGCGCGCGAGAGTGTGGCGCTCGAAGAGCACGTAGTTAAAGTGGGCTTTGCCGCAAGGCGTTTCTGCGTACACCGGCAGCCCACTTGCATTGTCACGCTGTATCACGCAAAAATTTGCAACATAAACAAGCGTGACACCGAATATAATTGTTCATCCGGTCACTTGCAACTTTGCAAGCGATTTTGTAAAGAATCTGAAGGCTTCCGAATGGGCTAAAAAGCATGCTAACAATTTCTGGAGACCCCAACAAAGGGAAGTGGTGCGGTGTCTTGTGCGGCGTGCATTGGGTTCTGTCATCGAGCTCGCCGCCGTCATTCGACCGGGCCTGCTCCGATTTGTCTAATTGTACGATGGTGCTCCAAGCCTCACAATCGTAAAGAACATAGATAGGAAGTATTTACTTCTGCCTTTTTTCCTCCACTGAATGATAGGAGTATAACCCTTATTGACAGGAAACAGGTTTCCTGGATCAGGGAATAAATTAGAGTAGATGATACCATAGCTCAAATAAAGAAAAAGAAACAGACTTTGGGCTGGCCATGTAGTGAGACGAACCGGAAACAGGCGGACAATTACGGTAACAGAGTGGATACCAACAGATGGGTCCAGAAGAAGGGGAAGGCCAATAACACGTTGAAGGGATGAAATACGGAAATTTGGTGACCAACACTGGACTCGAGCAGCGCAGGACAGGAGAGGTGAGAGGTCACTGGGAGGCGCCTCCGTCCTGCAGTGGACTTAAGCAGGCTGATGATGATGATGATGATGACTTGTGATTATGATTATTATTTTTTTTTTTCAAGATGGCGCCTAGCAAGGATTGTTGTGTTCTTTGCTCTTGCGTTTTTTATGGCAAACAAAAGTTTTTCCGCTGCATTGCCTGTAAAAAACGCGTGCACGCGAAGTGTGTTGTGTGGCCGGACGCTGAGCTTCAACTCCTGAGATCTGGCGCTCGGCCGTTCAAGTGTAACATCTGTCAAACGGTTGAGGTGGCGGCTAGGCCTAGTGGAGCCAGCGACGACTTCGGCGCGCCCGCAAGCAGGGCTTCTTCCCCCTGCTCCCTTCGTCAAGGCTCACCGACAGTCGTCAAGAAAGCCCCGGCGCCCCCGCTCCAACCGGGTGACCTTGGTGCCGAACCTGCCGGTCTTCGCGCGCTCCTCGCTGACGTGCTGGAGGGAATTTCCTTTCTCAGCGACCAAGTGGCCGGCTGCTGCGCGAGGACAACGACCTTCTGCGCCGGGAAAACGCGCGGGCTTTTGCCTGCCTCCGTCAGGAGAGGGAGGGAGACCGCGCCCATTATGCGAAGTTGGTCACTTCCCTGCGTGCAGAGGTTTGCTCCTTGCGAGCTGATTGCTTCGCCGTCCCGCTGCTTTGCAGAATGGAATGCGCGGCAGCTCGGGGAAGCCTTCTTTCACCCAAGCTGTTAACAATGAAGTGCCATCCTCGTCGGCTACGTCGGCTCCGCTGCAGGCGGTGTCTACGGCGTCTCCAACACTGCACCCAACTCCGTCCACCCCTTCCCAGTGCTTTCCGTGTCTGTGCCTGACTGTCACCCTCCCAGTTTTGAGAAGAAGCGCCGAAGCCGGGCATGTGTGGGTGCGTCAGACACATCTGGACTGGTCGTCGTTCCGCAGCCGAAGCGCCCCAAAGCTATGTTTGTTTCCAAGCTTTCTCCGACCACCACCCCTGCCAGTCTCAATGCTCATCTGTCAACTTTAGGTGTCTCGCCCTTGAGCTGCCGACGACTGAAGACTAAATTCGACACCTATGCATCCTTTTATATTTCCTTGAATGAAGAGTGTTTCGAGCGCCTAAATGACCCCGCTGTTTGGCCGAAAGACTGCCTCTTTAAGGAGTTTCGAGGCATGTTTCGCGAAGGCATGCTTCACAGCTCTGAGCGCATCACGTAAGAAAAACAACCATGACTAGTTTAGATTTTTTTTATCAGAATGTGCGAGGTCTTCGAACTAAGGCGACTGAATTTTTTGGTAACGTTCTGGCTTCTTGCTTTCCGTTAATAGCTATATCTGAAACTTGGTTGTGCCCTGATATCCTATCCAGTGATTATTTTCCTCAAAATTACCATGTATATCGTAATGATCGTGCCTTAACGGGATGCAAACAAAAAGGGGGCGGGGTCCTTCTCGCCGTTGACAAATCTCTCCCGTGTGTGCTACGTAGCGATATTGATAACGCAGATGAGTCTTTATGGGTCGAAATTCATTTCTCTAAATCTGAAAAACTTCTAGTTGGTGTTTTTTACATTTTCCTCCTTTCCTCCTGATGTAGCTCCTGAGGCGTTCAATAAGTTAATCTCCTCCATTGAACAGGTGCTTATCACTCATGGCAACCGCAAAGTCCTCCTGCTTGGAGATTTTAATGCTCCTGGCGTGGAGTGGAGCCAGCTAACTTGTTCCCACTACAACCACCACATTGAACAGAAGGGCAATAGGTTGCTAGATTTTGTGGCTTTCACTTCTATGGCACAGTGTAATCGCATAAAAAATTGCAGTGGAAATATTCTGGACCTGTGCTTTTCGAACTTTGATGGCGTTAGTGTGTTGCACTCTGATTGTTCTTTAGTAATACCGGACAGATTTCATCTCCTCTTTCTATTTCCTGTTGCCTCCCTTCATTGCTCCACCGTTCCGTAAATTCCAACAACACGCAACCTCATTACGCTTTCGCCAGGGGAGATTATGCTGGGCTGTATGGCTATTTTTCCGCTGCCCCTTGGTCGACCGTCATTGACCACACTGATGTCAATGAACAAGTCGACCGTTTCACACACAGAGATTGTGCTTTCGGGTATGAAGGAATACATCCCGCAATATTTACCGAGGAGGTTCAAGTTTCCACACTGGTTTTCTTCTGAATTGCGGGATGCCCTGAAACTCAAGGAACGTGCGCACAGAAAGATGAAGCGCTCTGGTGCCAACCAGTTTGCTCAATAATTCCGGCGCCTACGTGCCCTATGTAAAATATTGCACAAACGTGATCATACTTCGTACCTGGCGTCGGTAGAAACTAAAGCAACTCACCAACCGGGAGCCTTCTGGAAATACATTCATTCTAGATCTAGTACAACTAACGATTCTATTCGTCTTCTAGACTCCAACGGCGATGAGGTTGTCAAGGTGGCCGACTGCTTTGCTCGTCAATTTTCTTCTTTTTTTGGGATTAGCGGTGGTAGTGACAACAGCAGCGCCCCTTGTCACCAGGGCGAGAACTCCGGTTGTTTACAACTGGACGAGAACATCATTCGGACCAGCATCAAGCGGCTCAAGCCCTCGCTTTCTTGTGGGCCAGATGGTATTCCTGCTGCAATCCTAAAAACATATGCAAATATATTCGTTCCTGTGTTCACTTCAATATTTAATAACTGTCTCCGGTCGGGAACGTTTCCCTCGCTCATGGAAAATCTCTCGCGTATTCCCTGTTTTCAAGTCAGGGCCTAAAAACTGATGCTATAAACTATAGGCCTGTCTCGCTGCTTTGTTCTGCCTCTAAAATTTTCGAGTTATCTCTTCATATGGTCTTGTCTTTCTCATTTAAACATGTCCTCATTCCTAATCAACATGGATTTATGCGTGGTCGTTCAACTTCCACGAACCTTGTATGCTTCATGGAGAAGGCTGTCCCAGCAATCGTTGGTAGAAGCCAACTGGATGTGGTCTACTGTGACATGAGCAAAGCCTTTGATGTTGTCAACCACTCGTTATTGCTTGCAAAGCTCACTCTGTTAGATGTACACGCTTCTTTGGTGGGTCTTATACGTTGTTATCTCAAGGAGCGATATTGCTATGTAAGTGTTAACGGTCAAACATCATTTAGGTACAAAGCAACCAGTGGTGTACCCCAAGGCTCCGTCCTGGGTCCCCCTTCTTTTTTCCATTTTCATTAACGATGTTGCTTCTGCCATTCAAAATTCTTCTTTTTTGTTGTACGCTGATGATATAAAAATCTTTAGAGAAGTGCGTAGTGTTCAGGACTGTAATTCTCTTCAGGTTGATATTGTGTCATTCCATCGTTGGTGCACCAAAAACGACCTTATTTTGAACCCTTCAAAACTAAAGTTGTCTCCTATAGTAGAAAAACTCAACAACTGCAATACCCTTATGAAATTGCAGGCACCACACTGCCGAGGGTGACCGAAATTCGGGACTTGGGAGTACTGTTTTGATTCTTCTCTGACTTTCTCTTCCCACATTGCACAAATTACCCGTCGGTCTCTTCGTTGTCTGGGTGCTGTTTGCAGGTATTCTAGAGAGTTTAAAGGTCCGCTTCCTTTCTTAAAGTTGTATTCGGCTCTCTGCTTACCTCTTCTTGAATACGGGTCTGTTGTCTGGAATGGAACTTGCAAGTCCAATAGTGACCGTATCGAAAGGGTTCAAAATAAGTTCCTTTCTATCTTTAAGCACCGCTTCCGTCATGTGCAAGACGACGCAAACGGCATCATGTCTCTTCTGAAAAGCATTCCTTCCCTTCGGTGTCGACGAATGCGAGCTGATATTATCTTTCTCTATAAACTTCTTCATGGTAATATTTTGTGTGACGATTTGGTTACACTTATCAATGTCAATTTGCCAAATAAACTTTTCAGAAAATTTCCAGCTTTCAGACCAGTTGCTTTAAATAGCCGACGCTCGTCCATCTGCCGAATACAATGTGCATATAATGAATATTCCGTTCGGCTTGATATATTCCAGAGCTCCTTTACTTTGTTCTCTAATGAGTTGAAAACTGTTGTAGCTTAAGTCCTTTATGTCATTCCAAATTTATGTACCCTATGTATTATGTGCAAACTGTTCTTGCTTGCTTTTCACTTTTTCTTGTTTTGTGTTGCTTGAATATTTGTACGTTTTTAGTGTCAGTGTTGGTAATGCTGAAGCTTTTCCCCCCTTTTTTTTTGGAACTTCCTAATATGTTGTTAGAAAACCTTGGCTATATACGTATACTCTATGTCATGTTGATTCAATATTTGCTTGTATAGTTCCTATTTTTCACATCTACTGAACGTTTTGCTGGCCGAGTGGCATGGCTTGCAACACTAAGCCTGCCTTTTCTTTTTTGACTGTCTGTTCTTTTTTTTTTTTCCTTTTTTGCTTTCTAAGATTTCTGTAACTATTTTTACTTTATTGTTTATGTCATACATATAGTTTGTGTATGTTGTCTTGTCTTAATTGTAGTGTTTTTTTTTTGTATGGTGTACCAGTACCAAGACCCTAGGGTTGTTCCTGGGCACCGAAAATAAAGGTTGATTGATTGATTGATTGATTGATTATTATTATTATTATTATTATTATTATTATTATTATTATTATTGTTATTATTATTATTATTATTATTATTATTATTATTATTATTATTATTATTATTATTATTATTATTATTATGGTAGTGATTATGATTGTGATGATGATGGTGGGGGTTGTGGTGATGATAAACACGGGTAGAAGACATCGTACTTGACGCGAAAGAAGTGTGGTTAGACAGGTAATTTATTGCAATTTACGGACGACAGGCGGACCTTTTTTTAAGTGAAATGGCTAATAAGAGACTGTATATGGAGTCGGGATAGACCATGGATTTGACGGAAGGGTTCTAGCTTTTCGCCCCAATCAGAAAAAACAGCCATCGTGGCAGGAATGAAATACGCGCACTCGTCCTCTACGGGCCGATTTCTCAGCCCCTGATCCACCGCGACAGATAGGCGTTGAAGTTCGCGCCCTGTCAGCAGCTCGCCGGGGCTGGGAGGTATTTTTTTCTAAGGTACAGTGAAAGGTATTTAATTCGAACTCGGTTAATTCGACCTGACGCCCTGGTCCCGGTACAGCAGTGTATATTTCAATGGGGGAAAACTTCTGACAATTCGAACGCGTCGCTATCCAGAACAGTTATTTCGAACTGGGGATCCCCTGGTTTCCGTCGCTTCTCGCAGAAGTCGGCCCAGAGTGACAATGTGTTGCAGATCCAAACCAAACCAAATTTTCTAGAGATGCAAATCAACGAAACCGAAAAACAACAGCGTGGCGCGCGCGCTACGCTCCTGCAACAGCTTATTTCGCGTCTAAAGAGGGCGCCACACCACCGGCGCCAGTGCTCCGGTGCTTGCCATTATTATTTACGAAACATTATTCACGAAATCACCTGCCACAAACGTGTAGTAGCGCCTAATTCGTGATGACGAGTGCACAGGTGGCTCCTTTGTGTTCTGCCCGCGCAGTGTGGCGCGATTTCCGTTCATTCTAGCGCCTGCCCGCTAATTCGAACTCTGCTTAATACGAACAATTTTATGGTCCCCCTCCAGTTCCAGTTAACGAGCTTTTACTGTATAAACAAGTGAGCTAATGTTTTCTGGAACTGGTACGTGCTTCACAATGAGGAACTTTCTTTCTCCATCTTAAGATTATTTGGCGCATAAAGTGCTAAGATAGGGCAACGAAATATCAATAAGATGGGGGGGGGGAGTTTCATCAGGTTTTTATCTTTTTATTAGCTATTAGCTCACACGGTAACTATATGTATAGCGTCGCAATATCACCCCTCAGGGTGGTGCGCGCAATAAATATGGCTGTTAATTTTTTCCTTCTCTCTTTGGCAGCGCACCTACATGTCCTTCTATATTCCGGCAGGGCTGTGGTACAATTACTATCAGGTGAGTTGAGTATATTATAAATTATAACTAATAAATGTTGCTGATCCGTAACAGCACTCGTGAAAAAATGCCCGCCGGGTGGGATCCGAACCCACGACCTCCAGAATACCGGTCTGGTGCGATGACCACTACGCTACCGGCGGGGCTGTTTCCCCACCACTTTCTCGGGTATTTATGTAAAAGGAATTTTTTGTTTCCTGCACCGGGGGAGGGGGGGGGGGGCGGTGGTAGCCAGCGCCACTCGGACTACTCGGGGTGAAGGGGACCTTCTTTTTAACTTCCGGGCCGTGACTCGAGTGTCTACGACATGCCGAGAGTGGTCGAACAGCGTTAAACCCTCTTAAGCTACCTTTGGCACCAAGACTGCCAGAACAGAGGCTCTCGCTACGCGTGTAGCGAATCAGAAATGGGAAATGAGGGGCTCGGTGAATTAAGACAGAATAAGGGTCGGCAGTCAAGAAAACCTCGAAAAGCAAAGGGGGGAATGCCGTAGGTCAAAGAAACAGATGAAGAATTTTTTGAGTCACAAAAAAAGTGGTGAAAAATGCCCGCCGGGTGGGATCCGAACACACACACGCACACACACACACACACACACACGCACGCACGCACGCACCTCTCCCTTCCTCCCTTTCTCTCTCTCACACTATCTGTTTCCCGCCCCACTCCCCTCCCACGACAGAACACGCCGTTCCTGAGTTCCGGCGAATACATGGTCCACAACTGGCTCACGCTGCAAACGTCGACACCGCTGTACGTCAAGGCCGGCTCTATCCTCCCCACGCAGAGATATTACAACCACAGCATGAAGCCGGAAGACAGGTGAGAGTACAGCGTGGCCCCCGCGTTCGCCTGCATGTGCGGGTCAGCCGCTCAAAAGCCTTCGTAGACTTCATTCGCGCCAAGGAATGAAAACTAAATGCATACACCGGCAGCCTGCGGAGAAGACGACCCGGGAGCACACGACACCAGTTCAACTAGTGTTATCGTTATTCAGTTATGTTAAGTATTAATTAAGCAATTAATTATGATCGTTCATCATTATTGATGTATTATTGCGTGTCATTTCATCTACTAGTCACAAAACTGTACCCACCCTGCTAAGATCTTGCATCAAGATCGCAGTACCTACGAATAAATAAATAAATAAATAAATAAATAACTGCGCCTGAAGCGAGCGTAAAAACTATCGTGTGCCCGTAAATAACCGCCAGCTATCATGCCGAGGCTCCCGAGCCGTTCGAGGTCCCAGGCGTTCCGGATGCTTATACCGTATTTATTCTAATATAAGGTGAGGTTGTTTTTTTTTCCAAAATCCGTAGTCTCAACGTCATACCACGCCCTATATCCGAAGCTCAGCATATGTAAATGGTGATTTTTATGACTCTCCAAACTGCACCCTCACCTTATAATCGTGACCACGTTATAATCCAATAAATGCGGTACGTACCAGTGTACGTGTTTCAAATTTCCCATTCCCTCGCGTCGTGCGTGGACTTCTTGCCGAGACTCGCCCCCCACCCTCGCACCGCGACGGAGCGTTTTAAGTGCGAATGCACTTCTTAAGCGAGCCTGAATCGTCCGCCGCCGTAGTCCGCATAGCAACAGCTGCGGGTGCCCGCGCTCTTCGTCTCCCTTGGCAACGGGGGGAGATGGGCGCGCGCTGCCTGGCCTCTGAAATGGCACATACCCACGTGGGGGATTGGCCAGGAATCTCCTCGTCTCCCTTGGCAACGAGGGGAGATGGGCGCGCGCTGCCTGGCCGCTGACATGGCCCATACCCACGTGGGGGATTGGCCAGGAATCTCCTCGTCTTCCTTGGCAACGGGGGGAGATGGGCGCGCGCTGCCTGGCCGCTGACATGGCACATACCCACGTGGGGGATTGGCCAAGAATCGGGCGTGAGAAGGGCTAATGCACCTGCTTAAAGGAGTACTGACACGAAATTTCAAAGCTGAGATCCGCTCTAGCAATCAAGTACAACGACAACACAAATAGGTGTCTGTGAATAAATGCATCTTTCTTTCTTTGTAGTTGTGTGTGTGTGTGTGATCTCTCTTTCGCGAACATTACCGAACCGCGCAAATTCAACTCGTGCATTCGCACTTTCACATTCTTCCCCTCGGGGAAATGCGGGGAATTTTTTTCCCATGATGCTCTCTCTTCTGTCATAAAACTATGTAACCAGTGCAGTCCAAAGTTTCCCAGTCAATAAACCTTTTAATTTTTCAAACGAAGACGCACCCGAATTTCACCTTAACATGAGCCGCGATGTTAACATACGCGGCAGTGCAACAATGGTTCCAACGTCTGCGTGCAGCTGTCTGGAACCTATGCTTAGGAGGCTGCAGTCACTAAGTTTACTTTTGCCCGCAGGATGTACCAGCCCCTAAGCCTCGTGGTCTACGCCGACAACGCTGGGAATTCGGTCGGCACACTCTTTTGGGACGACGGAGTCGGAAAACGTGAGCACAAACTTGGATTGTGGCTAGCTGGTGTAATGAATGGTGTATAGTTAGTGGGGGAGTTTACGAACTACGATCACTAACCGCGCCGTGCAATGCCAACTGCCGAGCTTTGCTTAACGTGCACTGCGTCTCATCTACGTCTTTTCATTATTATTTTTTAGGTGCGGAGGATCTTAGGACCGCACAGTGTCCGTCCGCGTCCGTGCGCATAGCATTTACAATCGCAAAAAGTCACACAGGCACCGGCAGGATTCGAGCCTGTGTTTGGTAGATCAGACAGAGTGTCAGTCGTCTTACCCACTCGGCTACGACCGTGAGTTAGTACCCGAAAGTCAAACGGCTTACTCCCTCGCCTGTAAAGGTGCGGAGTACCTTAGGACCTCCCAATGTCTGTCCGCGTTCATCCGTGCGCACACCACCATCAAGCGAAAATCCTGCGAAATTCGATTTGAGCCGTGAGTTGCAGTTTCATTTAGAGAATAATCAAGGTGGAACTCCGGCTCAAATCGAATGTCACTCGGGGCGCAAATCGGATGTCACTCGGGGCGCAACTTGGATGTCATTTCGAGTCCCCGTACTCCGCACCCTCGCGTCGCTCGAAACTTGTCAAAAAAAAAGTCATGCCGCAGCCGTCTTTCGGTGACTGTACATGTGATGCATTAGCCTTTTCCTGATTTAGTGACGGATTTGTATTGCCGAACTGCTATTCCAGCCCCTCTCCCTCCCCCTCTCTCCGCAGCACCTCCCGCAACCCTTGCTCTCCCGCCCTCCTTAACTTGAAGGTCGAATTGCCCCTTCCCTTAATGAAGCGGATGTTTTTTTTTTTCATTCCAAATGCTGCGTGCTTGGCGCCGTCCGTTCGCACATGCGCACGTGCCCATCATCATCATCATCATCACCATCATCATCATATTGACTCGCCCCCTCACTATCATAGCGTTACCTAGGTGATCGCTCATGGGAAAAATCGTTGGGATTTCAGTTACCACTCCGTTTTCGACGTCAGGGAGAAACAGAGTGATAGCTGTAATCCCAATGACTTTTTTCATGGGCGATCACCTCGGTCACACTACTTCTTACGTTGCTGCTCGCATTAGAGAACAGAAGGGCGAGGAGTGCGAAGCGGCTCATCTTCGTCTTGTCCTTTTAAAGAAACCGTACAACACTTTTTTAATCTTTTCTTTTTCAAAATCCTAAATGATGGCAGAACGTAGTCAGCCGACACATCCAGTGCTTAAACTGTAGGGTTGCAAAGTACCCCAGCCAAAAATAACTGCTCTATGCCAATCAGATAACTTAGAAACTTGCTCAAAAGGTTTTTTTCTCTTTGCCGAGTCATGGTGTTCTTCGAGCGCTCGAATTACGTCACTGAGGACCCGCCGCGGTGGCTCAGTGGCTAGGGCGTTGCGCTGCTGAGCACGAGGTCGCGGGTTCGATTCCCGGCCGCGGCGGCCCGCTTTCTGATGAGGGCGAAAAAGCAAAAACGACCCGTGTGTACGAGATTTCGGCGCACGATAAAGATCCCCAGGTGGTCAAAATTAATCCGGAGCCCTCCACTACGGCGCGCCTCATCGCCTGCGTTGCGTCGGCGCGTTAAACCCTACAATCAATCAATACGTCACTGAGGCCATGCAGCGGCTGTTGGCCGGCTTTTGTTCAGTTGCAGCAACGAACGCATTCGATAGCCGCTTCAAAAAGAAAGACGCAAAAGCAAAGCAGAAACGGAAGGCGGATCTGCTGCGACGAGCAAATCAATCAGTGCCGCTCCCTGCTGGCGATAACTATAGCTCTCGCAGTGCTTCCAGACGCGAAGGAAAGAGGGAAAGCGTTTTTAAGAAGTGTTGCAGAGTCCTTTAATGCGAATGCATTAAATAGCCCATCGAGTGTCTGTAGCCGGCTGCTAAACCCACGCGACTGCGAAACGTTCCTTACCGTGCGCCTCGCATTGCTAAAACACAAAGGGACCGCACTGTCATGCAACGCCTGGGAATGCGCAGAGCCTCGCGGTGAACGGTGAGTGCATCAAGCACGCGCACCTGCCTAGCGGACACCAGCGGGCCAGGCCGCTATGCGCGGAAGGTGAATTCTCAACGAGACATTGTCCAAATTATTTCAACCAACAGCTAACATGCTAACGTAGAAGCTCTAAAAACGAAATCGGAAAACTAGAAAACATTACTCGCAGAGCAAAACTTGACGCAGGACTCAATAGCGTTCATTGATTGATTGATTATGAGAGAGAGAGAGAGAGAGAGAGAGAGAGAGAGAGAGAGTAGAGAGAGAAGAGGAGAGAGAGAGAGAGAGAGAGAGAGAGGAGAGAGAAGAGAGAGAGAGAGAACTTTTATTCACGTAAGGGATTACGGCGCGGTGGGCGTGACCCTGAGGTTTAACGCGCCGAATCAGCACCTGGGCGATAGGAGCGCCGTACTGGAGAGCTCCGTAGTAATATATGCTGACCACCTGGAGATCTTTACCGTGCGCCGAAATCTCGTACACACGGGCGTTTTCGCTTTTCACCTCCATCAGAAAAGCGGTCACCGCGGCCGGGAATCGGCCCCGCGTCCTTGGACTCAGCTGCACAAGCTCAGCGGCGTACAACTACGCATTAACGCCTTCGCATTGTAACTCCACAATTTCTTAAGTGTCCCCGCATTTTTGTCGCTCGTGGCTCACTATTAGCGAGTTCACTTTTTTTCTTAAATTTTGACATAAAGTAACAAACGCGTAGCGACTGTGATGTACGATTGCTAGCAATGTGTCCATAAATATGAGCCACACACGCAACCACGTAACCGGATGCCACTCTTCTCCCTCCTTTCTACAGATAACATTGCGAACGAGACCTACGACTACTTCAGGTTCACGACCGTCGACGTAAGTATGATGGGGATTAATCCGCGAGCGAATGAATAAGTTAATGGCGTTAACAACTATTTTACAGCCTGGAGCTACAACGGGAGTCGTAATCAAATTATTTTGAACTATAAATGGGAAATATTGCACACAACATATCGGAAAGGAGAAGCCCTTCAGTAGTGCAGCTCCGTAAGAATCTAATGGCAAATCGAAGTACCGAACCCGGAGCTACAATGAACCTTTTTCGCTCCAGCGGTCGCTGATTTATTGCAGTAATCATAATTGAAATGCCACTCATTTGGCTATTTCCACTCATTTGGAACAATGGGTCACAATAATACACATTCGATGCCCAAAAGCAGTCAACAAAATGAACTAGTTTTATGTTCAGAGCTATCAGCTGTCTTCGAGGTTATTTACGAAATTTGAAATTTCGACATGTGGGGTGGGGGTGTTCGAACACCAAAGATGGGCTGAGGCGCGCCGTAGCGAAGGGTTATGTGGTTAAAGTAGACCACCTGGGTATCTTCAAAGGGCCCAAACCACAACCTTGTAAAATTTGAGGTAAATTAACCTTTGATAATTCACTGAGTTTCGACGGCCACGGAAAACAATTTTTAACAGTAAAAAACGCACGAATTGTAGGAGAATTTTCGACTCGTCGCTGCGCGACGTCAGCAGAGATGCAATAGAGGAAAACTAAAAAACATTGTTAACTCACATTGGCATTCGAGGTATCAAGCGATGCGGTTAAACGAACCACTACAATAGCACCGTATAGCTTACAATTCAATACACTCCAATACAATACAATACGCTACAATATAATACAATACAGTACAATACAATACGATAAAGTACAATACAATACGTTACAATACAATGCAGTACGTTACAAGACAATACGATACAACATGATACAATGCAGTACGTCACAATACAATACAATACAGTACAATACAATAAAGTGCGATACAATATGATGCAATACAATAGGTTACAATACGATACAGTACAATACAATACAATACGTTACAATACGATACAATACAATACGTTACAATACAATACAGTACGATACAATACGATACTATACAATAAGATACTATAAAATACAATACGATAGTACGGTACAGCACTGTACTCGTTCGGCGGCCGCCAACCATAGGTACAAGACACAGCCACAGCGTAACCGGTGGGTCACCACTGCTTCATGTTTGCCTTGATAACTAGATTCTGGAAGTTTGCGGTGAAATTGGTGTCATTGCCACTTGGACAAATCAGTTTTTCTTGCTGAACCACAATTCTGTTTTGTTCTTGGGGCATCGTGAATTAAGAAAGACGACGACGAAGCGTAAACGGGACAATGCGCCGTTAATTGAACAAGACAAGACGTATACACGTCCCAAGAATGATCTGACAACACATGCAGGCCTGCACCTTAGTAAATTCTATTTTGTCTTCATGACCCCCGGCGAGCGCCTCGAAGTCTCGACACACAGCCATTTTCGTTTTTCGCCTTTAACAGAAGAATTCTTCGACCGCGGCCGGGATAGAATTCGGGTCCTTGCGACTCCTTGGGCTCAGTAGCACCGCGGCGGTTGTGCGGTCGGTTACAAGAGAGCGCGAGAGAGATGGAAATGCCGAACTGCTACGCCAAATCATGACGCGATAAAGATGGCGATGATGTTGAAGAAGTTGTTGCGCATAGAGACGTTCAGTTATTGGTCTAGGCCTGTGTGTTGCAGGTACGCGATCAGAGCTTTTGAAGCCCGTTTGGGACAGGCCCACACAGCTAAGACGCCCTTCAGTTGAGTGTTTGTGGAAAGAGACAGCGAGGGACACTCTTTGAGCACTAAATCGAGCACATTCACAGAGCAAGTGCTGCAGGTTTTCTGCACTGTGGGCAGAGTGACAACGAAGTCCGTTTCATCTTAAAAGAGGAAGTTGCGCGTGTATGCGACATTCAACCGCATGCGATGTAGAATTGCTTCTTCCCGCTTGCAAAGTCCAGGGGCCCAACTCTCTCTAAAACGAGAGGCCCTCGTTTTGGAACGATGCGGTAGCGCTATGCAAATGCGTGTGTTCTCTGGTTGGGGCGCCGCTGTGAGAGCCGGAGGTATACGCAGAGCAAAAGCTTAGAGGGGAGCACTGTGGCAATGGCGCAAAGGGACACGCAACACTGCTTGTCGCTTTTACAGTGCTGCACGTCGGTTTGCGCCCTTGTTACAGCGCTCCCTTGAGAAGTTTTTAAAGCAAAGCTTTACAACTTCCGTCCAGCGATTTCATGGAGGATGCGCAAATGACCTTTTGACCGGATACACACCCCCGGCGACACACCCCTCGAAGCGCATCGCGTGATTCGCCGGGCCCGCTGTTGGCGCCTGCGGGCGCCGACAGCGGTCGCCACCGCCGCCGCGGCCGAGGCAGCCAACCACCCCCGCACCTCGCATGCGGCGCTGGGTTGTTTCGAGCAACGTGACTCGTCTCGCACCCGGCGAAGAGGAACGGTGCGTTCGCCCGGCCTCCTCCTATGAGCGTTTCACGGAACCGAACGGCTTTGAGACGTGGTCGGCAATATAGCTAAATCAAAGGTTTACCAAGCGAAACCACGACTCAACCAGACTAAGCCAAGCTTTTGCTTTGCATATCCAAGGTTAGCGGAGCTAAGCCACAACCATTTTTGCTCTTCCTCCGTACTTAAAGCGGCGCCCCAACCCGAGAACACACGCATTTGCATAGCGCTACCGCGTCGTTTCACGACGGCCTCTCGTTTTAGAGAGAATTGGGCCCCACGTAGCATTTTGAATTTGTAGTTTGGATCAATAAAATATAGCGGCGCGCAATGATTTGATACGTCAGCCCAGGTCGCACTGTGCGTGGTTACGACTAAGGAAGGAGCACGTGGAAAGAGAAACGGCTTGTCTATGTGAACGGCAAGGCTGTTTGCCACCGGAACACAGCTGATTGCTAGCAGCCTTGTTCGCGTCCTTTTTCATCCTTGTGCCTGCAGTGTCGCCTGACCCTATGGCGGCTGCACAAGAGCACCAGACCCGTCCCGTTGGTCATCGGAAGCGTGGTGCTGGTCGGACAGAAGAAGCCTCCACTGCGCCTGTACGTGGACGGAAGGAAGAAGTCCAGCGCCATTAGCCAGATGGCCGATAAGGTACGCCGAGCGGCACGTGGGTTATTCCGGAAGGGATTGGATCCTTGTTGCGCGGTGACTAGGGAACTCTAGCCCCTTTAGCAAAGACTAGGTAAAAATTTCTGGGGAGAAACAACAACTAAACATACAAATTTGACGAAGAAAAAAATGTGACGTCATAATTACGTTTTGTGACGGCACACAAATTGACCAATCAGCGTTTCCTGCCATTTCTCTCTTACGCTCGAGGTGCATGATGGCAGAATGTGACTATTTAAGGAGGCCTCACGTGTTGACATTCTTATTTTACTTACCGCTTCATGACCCACGGGCTTAAGAACCATCGGGCACCAATACGAAAAGTTCTACAAATACATAGAGATGTTCTTAACGGTCTAGTTTGCTTATTTTAGAAATATGTCCGTTCTGTATTAAAATAGAGAGATAAAACTCTCGCTTGCTATATATAAGAAGTGATACATTCCGAAAGGCAGCAAGCTAGGCTATTAGGAACATTTCCATTGATTTGTAAGCTTTTCCGTGTTGATACAACATGCTTTTTAAGCTCGTGGGTCATCAATTAGTAAGTGTTGTAGGACTGCGGTCGGGTGATTCCCCCTTAAGCTATGGTAATTAATCTGTTTCAGTCGTTTTCGTTTTATACCTATTTGAAAGGACATTTGAGTCGAATGGCCTTTGAAATTTCAAGTGTCATTCGAACTGGAAGGAGTTTCCACGATCTACACGACAATTCTCAAAGGCAGTTGAACGTTTCCGCGTGCGCCCGCCGTGTTTTGGTGTCGCTACTGGTGCCCTGTTTCGTTTTTGACCAAAATTTATTTTGGAGTTAAAATGGGAAAAATAACAATTAATAGTGATCAAATTGATAACAATCTACAAGCGCGCACAAAAGATGCACTAACAGCTAGTTTTTTTTCTTCTTTTTTCGCACCGCCGGTGTTGATAGTACCAAGTTACTTGTAATCGTACAGTGAGTGACAGAAAACAAAAACAAGTGAGAAATTATATGAAGATCATGCACTTTAAACACGAAGTCTTACTTGCAAGTAATTGTTTTGTAATTACGGCATGCAAATGCTGCACTCGAGAGTACGACCGTTTGCGTTTCAAAGGCCTTTGAGAACCTCAAAAGGTATTTGGAGGTGCTCCTTTGAATCGAATGGCATTTCAACCAAAGGCCTTTGAAAAACATCGCGTAGCAGCTCAAAGGTGTCATTTGAGTCAAATGACATTCGACTCAAAGGCCTTCGAAACACTCGTGTAGCACGGCTATTATATTTCTTAACTTGGAATATACATTACTTGCAACGTTTAGAACGTGGGAGCCCGATAGAGAGAGGCAGACGCTCGAGAAACGAAAAGCGAAAAAAAAAAAAAGGGGGGGGGGGGGGGGGGTGCGAGGGAGGGGGCAGAAACACTTTCAAAGCTATGTTTTAAGGCTGACATAATCTGTAAGCCCAGTACTCACCTTCTGCTCTCCTTTACCTCCTCTTACATACCTCACACGCCCCAAGGGAAAAGTTTTCCTTACAGTGAAAGACGCAATGGGAGAAGACGATGAGGCGAATTGGATGTAATCAGCACAGCCCTCATCTGTGCGTACACTGAATGTTCAGACCAGTTCAGGGTGTTCGGAATGTTCAGTGGGGCGAGGAAGTCATCAAATTGCAACCGGACGAAATAATTGCAACCGTAAGCAAACGTTTTAAACTAACTTAGTGTAGGAGACATCGATTTAATTGTAGTGAAGATTTCGAAAACAGAAAGGCCACACAAATGTCAGTATTGTGAGTACTGTGTATTGGTTGTAATTTTACGCGCGCACTGATTGTGGGGCGCGTGTGCGCGTGCAGACGTACGAGCTGAACGTGCAACTGAGCCTGCATTTGGACAGCAAAGATCACATCGTCGAGTGGACAAGCTAGGTCGAGTGATGTGGGCGCCGATTTCCACAGTGGCCATACCGCAACCCCTTGCCTACCGGCTTTGCTTGGCCGCCGCCATGGAGTCGCGCCCCGCGCCTTTGATACCGACCGACAGAACGCGAGCCGCCACCTGATGCCTGCTGTAAAGTGAAGCCAGTGTTCGGAGCTGCTTGTGAGACATCATTCGATTAAAATCCTGTTAACCATTCAGCCTAGGTTTTATTCCTGTAACAAGCCTGTTGAAATATTAAAAAAAATAAAAACGTGCAATAAAGGGGGCACCCGGGTTTGAACCGGGGACCTCTCGATCTGCAGTCGAATGGGGCCGTCACAGGCGCCTAAATTGTCCTTTATAACACGCTTGCAATGTACCTGTGTGCGAGCTGACAGCGCATGCAAACAAAGCCTCTTCACCGGCAGTCGCTTTACCGCGACCACGTGACCACGACGAACAACTGAAGCCTCTCCTCTCCCTCCCTTCCTCTTTCGCTCCCTTTCTTTTCTCAATCTTTTTTTCATTTTCTGCATCCGAACACATCTGTGATCAAGTATTAGTCACCTGCTGGCTTTCCCATCTCGTGCACAGAATACCGAAAACGCTTTCGGTGGTGAAGGGGGGCAATTTCGAGCCTGTTCGGGCCACTTTTGGGGCGTAAGTTAGGGTAGACAATTGGTAACGCGCCAAATTCAAACGACAGACAAGCCATGCATCATGAATTTTTCTCGTGCCCCACAGGGCAGCGTTCTCAGCTGCCTCCTGTTCCAAATTTGCAATACTGGCTGATGACAAACTTGCCTTTAAAAACAATTCACGATATTATATTCCTATTAACGCTTCTAAATGAGGTCTAAAATAAGTGAGCCTTAATGCATTTAGACGCTGTATTTCGGTTTGATGCCGACGATCATCGGCATTCTGATTTACGTTTACATTCTGAATCAATCTCCTGCGTCGATGAACACGTTGGCGCGATGGTGACCTTTGCGCGTCCACGCCATAACTGCCAGAAGCGATGCTGTAAAATAACTGCGCTATAAAACCTCTTTGGAGCCTTACTTAGTAAACCCGTTCGTTCGCAATGGAAAGTAGCCCTGCCGAATCCCTCAACCGGCATTCCAAAGGTTGCAGTCACCGATTAAACCGTGACATCGTTTAGAACGCACTGTATTTAATTTGCCATATCAGGTTCAGATTGACGAGGTTCCTATGTGCATACAATTCCGAAATACCAAGAATTCGGTGTGCTAAAAGTCGACTCGGCGGTCAAACGAATTACAATTTTTTCCTAATACACGCACTTGCATATGAAATGAAAAATTACAGCCTTTTAATAGTTAATGCGTAAGAATTTTTAGGCGACTCCGCCCAGAGAAACGCCCGACTGTCCCCAACGCGAGATATATAGGTAAGGGCTAACTGGGTGGCACACGTCCTCGTGACGTCAGTTGTGAGTGCCATCTTTTGGGGTGGTTGTCAGGCTCTCTTCAAACTGCTCTAAAGAAAACGTTTTGGAGCGCATAGCGGAATTTAGGTCATTAGGGGCTTGGAATTTCTCGACTAAGGCTGCCATAGCCCTTTTGAATATTGTGCAGTACGATACTAAATGGTAGACACCCTACACGGGGGTGCTGATTTCTGGACGTGGCTCCGTGCACGATGTCTGGTGTGCAGGCTGCGTTTGCACTAACATATTAAATCTACGCACCTAATCTGGAGCGGCCGAAAGGGAACCAGGCTGATAAAAGGAATTCAGACCACTTGTCAAAATTCGCTAACATGTACAGGCAAGGTTAGTGACTTGCGCGTGTTTGGTTGGTTGGTAATTGGTACCAAAAATCAATGGCGCGTACCCACTCTGGGGGATTGGCCAAGTCAGATTGGATAAAATGGTTAAGAATTCAACTAAGGGTAAAATAGAGCTGTGGAGTGTAGGGAAGTGATGTTGGCAATTTTGAGAATCCAAGAAAAAAACTATAACAAATCACTACTGAAGTATAAAACCGATACTACACGTACAGAAAAAGAAATTACGAAATGTGTTTTACAGGGTAGGCGACCGGGTTGTGGAATAAAAGCGTGAAGGGCGCGACAAACATCCCCGTGGCAGAACCTAAACCCGAATGCCCCAAATGACAGTAAAATCGATCAGACCAAAAGGAAAGAACCCAGGCGCCGGAGGGGAACCTCCAGGTAATCGATTTCGGAGAGAGGATAACCGCCGGCAAGACAGCAGGAAATGTTCGATTGTCTCCTCCTCTTGACAAAACTCGCATTGGGCCGAAGGCGCTATGCGTGCGTGCGTTGAAGGTAGAAATTCAAATTGGGCACTCGGCAGCGAAAGCTGGTCAATGTGACCTCGCACAATCGCGACTGCACACACATTCACTCTTCCACGCATACCGGAGGTGCTCAATTTCTGGGGCATCCAGAGATACTGTCTGGGTGCAGGCTGTCCAACGAGCTATACCTGCGAAACCGGGATGCAACAACTTGGGCTATGGGGGGCACAGCATCAACCAGCGGTCCATTCAATGCCACACCTGCCAGATAATGATACTCCTGTGTCCTGGAACCCAGAGCAGGCGGATTTCTTGCACATAGGGTGGTAGGAGCATCGAGAGCGTTCGGCTTAGAGGGGTAAAGCTTGGAGTAGATAGGGTGGAGCAGACTGAAAGCGAGTCCGTCACAATAATCACTTTCGAATTGTTTTCACCGAGTTTTATAGTTTTCTAATAGCAAGGGCAATCGCCAAAAATTCTGCCAAGAATACTGTTGTAAAATTGGGTAGCCGCAAAGAAAATGCCCAGTCAAGTGCAGGTGAAAAGATACCAATACCAGCCTTTCTTTCCTGAACAGACGCATCTGTGGCCACAACCAATTGGGTGGGAAACTCCTCTAAATGGGTGATTAGAAGACCAGATATAGTCTTCTCCGGCAAATATTTGGAATTGGAAGGGTAAATATTATCAAAATCAATTTCCACCTGCGCATTTCGAGGTTCAAAGGAAGGAATCGAAAGAATGTTGAGTTTAATGGGCTAATAGAGACTGTACAAACACCACCTGCGGGCCTTTGTACCTGGGCCATGGCTGAGCGAAAAAAGGTGATGGGGAGTGAACGAAGACCATTTGCGACCTTGAAATAGGCAATTCCATTACACGAAGGTATGCTTCTACTGTCAACACTTTGAATCGGGGAATCAGGGGAACGGATGCGAGCCTCCCAGTACAATACCCGAAATAGGGACGTACTTTCGGTAAACCCCAAACACAGCGCAAAGCTTGTCGTTCTAGTGTAATCAATGGACGTAGCTTATAAAACGGATAACTTGAAAAAAGGATGGATCCGAATTCTAGAATAGGTCGAACGTTATAGGCGGTAGAGCATGAGGAGAATGTCTCTACGCATACCCGACTTCTTGTTGCAAATATTTGTAACAGTGAAAACCGCCCTCCCCGCTTTGGCCGCAAGTATAATCAATATGAGGACGCCAATTTAGATTGCTCTCATATATCACTCCTAGATATTTCAAGGAAGTAACTTGTGGTATTATTTTCTGTCGGTATGTCAGACAAATGGAAACAGGGTCTTGAACCGGGAATGCCAAGAGGGCACACTTTCCGACATTTAAGGATATATAGGCAGAGCCCGTCTAGCCACGATCCTAAGGTCGAGAGGTACAGCTGCAGGGATCTGAAGCAAATAATGTAATTCCTTGACGATGCAAAAAAGGCTAATCATCAGCATACAATATGATTGAATTCCCGCAATAACGGGCACCTCGCTAAGCAACACATTAAAATCACCGGAGACAGGACGGATCCTTGTGGTAGGCCTCGCGATTGACTGTAATTCGAGGAGGTGACGTCCGTGCTGGGCAATAAAGAATTTGCGGCCTGTTAAATACAACCTGACCCAGGAAATAATATATTCCGGGAAAGATAATCGCACCATCTTTCCTAAAAGTATGTCATGTTCCACGCAATCGTACGCTTTGGCGACATCCAATGTCACCAGTGCTGCGACCTCTTCAGAACGACGAGCCAGATGAAGGCGGCTCCACTCTCCACTCCACTCCCCCGAGAGTACGGAATATATAACGTTCTAGAAAAGAGTTGTGGGGATTCTAGAAAAGTGTTGTGTACCTCCAGAGTAGCACATACTCGCAGTGCGGGATTGGCGTGCTACACCCCAAAGAACCCGTCATAAGAAAGCTTCGCGTTCAACCATCGTCGTCGTTAGACGGAGGGCTGCAAGAATTTGCCTGTAACCTGCAGCGAGATTGAGCGCACGTATTAGCTAATTAGCTGAAAGAAACTTGGAAGGACTAGCGTTTTATTGTAAGGGACAAACATGGGACTGTCCTTATACTTCCCGCATAGAAGTCCATGAGTCAAATTTACGAGAGATCATGTGACCGTCGTATGGTGGATCGGTCGACCGATGATCGAAGAGATGATCAGACTGGCTGGCTTGTTGGGCGACGCCACGTACTCCAATTAAAAGCAAGATGAACAATATGTGCACTTTATTTACACTACGTATTACAACTCTCTAGGCTCATGATCGCTTAAAAGAGATCGGGCAAGGCACGCGTCGAGCGGGGCTCGCCTCTTCCGTCCTATTTCATCTGAAAACATCAAACTCCTCGGTTTTACCACCAAAACCCCGCCCGCAAAAGGGACGTCATAATTTAAGAGTGAGGATGGCTCATTGATTGACCCACACTAGGCCACTGCTTGGCCACAGTGACAAACAAAGCTAGGTAGGTACAAAATAATCACGTGACCCACCTCTCTCACTCTTCTACAGAAACCCTCAGGTGTGCGCGCAACACACACGTATAACACAAATAAAAACCAACCAATTAAAAGCAAACTTAACGACGTCCATCGGCTCTGGGGCACGCCTTTAATTGTGCCTCACGCCGCCGAAATTCCCTTGCTTTTTAAACACGTCGAGGGAATAAAAAAGCCTGGTCGCCTACCCATTGACGCAGTTCAGCCACCGAGTCTCTAGGGTCAGACGTGTATGGAAACTTCGCCCAGCACCTTTGAGTTGTGAAACCGAGAACGTCTAGAGCCCCCTTCAACTTTTGACCCCCTGAATGGCCTCCAGCTCCCGTCCACTGCGGGCATTGTCATGGCGGTAATCGCGGTTGTTAAAACGCCATTGGCCCCCCTCCGCCGGCTTCCCAAACGAAGGAAAGGAAACCCTCTTTCAAAAGCTAGCATCGCTTTTACTATGCCGGAGTGACCAGGTCTGCTCATCGGGTGAACAATAGCGCGGCGAACAAAAAAGGGCCCATCTCCCCGCGAGGGGGACTCGAGTAAATGCGTCGCATAAGGGGTATTCACACGAGAGAGAAATCCGCCGTTTCGCTCCTAGGAGTGCGCGCCACGTGACCCCTACGTCACGGTTTCTCTCCGGCGCACCGCCTCCGATGGGAGATCGGAGCTTCTGCTCGCGAGCTACAAACCCTCCGCCGCTCCGCGGCGGAGGCGGCGGGATTTCGTCTGCTCGTCGGGCAGCTGGCCGCGACTGAAGTTCTAGAGCGGTTGCAGGCACTTTATTTTTATCGCTTCTTAATACATTGGACGCGAAAATGCGTGGCGCACATGACAGGCGCACTGAGGGAGCAGCGTATACCACCAGCACGGGCGCTTGGCGAGCGGCGGCCGCGGCTGCGAAGTGGCGCAGGCCGGCGCCGGTAGCTGGAGCGACAGCTTGTTATTGCTCCCCAAGGCGCAAACAAAGCTGCGTATACGAGAAATGGGGTAATGATGTGATGGAAAGTTGCTTTAAAAATCGTCACCTGAGCCGCTTGCCAGAGCGGCGATCGAATATTCGCCGCAGTATTAAGCCTAACATCAGTATGCGGGCCTGTAGGTGGGCCGGCCGGCTGCTACTACGTCGCGCGCCGTTCTCTCCGCGCGGCAGCACCTGCATCGCGTCGACGACCAATTTTTGGTCGGTTGACAAGATCAGTACGTATGCGCTTAACAGAAATTGCCGCCGTCGCGGAATCGGCGGTGCTACGGCAGCTATGCTTTCGAGATAGGCGGCTGCAAACAGTGATGTCCGTCCGAAAGTCGCATCCTCCGTGTGAGCGAAGGAGCTAGCCGAGCGGAGGTCCGCCTGCGGTGACGTCACGACCTCCCTCGGATTTCTCCGCTGAAACGCTCCGTCGTGTGAATACCCCTATAGGGGATGGGTGTATTGCGTTAACGTTTAGTGTTTGGGGAGTTGGTGGTAGTGAATGCGTTGTATCAGCAGCTTCTTGACGTAGTTTGAATGAGTCAAGGGTATAAGGCGCGTTCGTAGCCTTTCATTCTGTGTCGGTTTTGTGGCGCAGTGGGAAGAGCGCCATGTACCTCGCGTTCCGCCCACAGGTAGTGAATGCGTTGTATCAGCGGCTTCTTGACGTAGTTTGAATGAGTCAAGGACATAAGGCGCGTTCGTAGCCTTCCATTCTGTGTCGGCTTTGTGGCGCAGTGGGTAGAGCACCATGTACCTTGCGTTCCGCCCGCAGGGTCGTTGGATCGAAACCAGGCGCCGGTAAGTATTATTTTTTAAATGCAGAGCATTTCTTTAACTCACGATGTCACCCGGCGTTGTCGGCGTGCCTCGGCGTCCGCAACAGCCGTTCCAGGTGCGCCCTCTCCCCCACTCCTCCTCTCCCGCATCGCGCTACCCTCCTCGCTCTCAACAACAGGTCCGCACCCCACCCCCTACACTATATAAAAAAATAATACTTACCGGCGCCTGGTTTCGATCCAACGACCCTGCGGGCGGAACGCAAGGTACATGGTGCTCTACCCACTGCGCCACAAAGCCGACACAGAATGGAAGGCTACGAACGCGCCTTATATCCTTGACTCATTCAAACTACGTCAAGAAGCCGCTGATACAACGCATTCACTACCTGTGGGCGGAACGCGAGGTACATGGTGCTCTTCCCACTGCGCCACAAAACCGACACAGAATGAAAGGCTACGAACGCGCCTTATATCCTTGACTCATTCAAACTACGTCAAGAAGCTGCTGATACAACGCATTCACTACCACCAACTCCCCAAACACTAAACGTTAACGCAATACACCCACCCCCTATGCGACGCATTTACTCGAGTCCCCCTCGCGGGGAGATGGGCCCTTTTTTATATAGTGTAGGGGGAGAGGTGCGGACCTGTTGTTGAGAGCGAGGAGGGTAGCGTGATGCGGGAGAGGAGGAGTGGGGGAGAGGGCGCACCTGGAACGGCTGTTGCGGACGCCGAGGCACGCCGACAACGCCGGGTGACATCGCGAGTTAAAGAAATGCTCTGCATTTAAAAGAAGCTTCCGCGGTTTCTCCTCAGACACGTCGCGCCCAAGTCAGCTCGGCCGGCGTGAAAACAAACACAATACAGGCAAACACGCTATATACCTAACGAACGATATCCGGTTTCTGGGCGATTTTAATTAATTGAGTGAGGTGCCCGAATGTCACCGTTTCCTTGATTGGGTGGTCTGGCAAAACCATTAATGTTTTGCGCTCCGCCGGTACCAGCACAGTTAAGCGCGAACGGACTTAGTCCGAGTCGAACCCAACACCATGTATTGGGAGCGAAATTCTACAATATTTACAACTTGAGTGTGAACTGTATACGTAATTACGAAAAGCCAATGATACTCGGCGTATTGATAGAGTCGTCTTAGGGGCCAATTGTATAGTCGAACTTTGTTATAGCGAACACTGATACAGCGAATTATCGGATATAGCCAACTAAATACGAAGTTTGTTTCGTCACACTTCATTACAATGACACCTATGCTTTTTATAACGAAACCGAAACCTCGAGAGCCGCGCGATATCGGCTACGACGAAGAAATATTTGGTTTCCGCGAGGCTCAAAATTCTACAGCTAGCATATTAAAGCAAAATTTAAAAAAAAAGTGTGTCAAAACAACCATTTTTTTAGCAGCTTGAAAAACTGCACAAGTAGAAAAGGCCCTTTATTGCGTGGACACTGAAAAACTTCATTCCGCTCAGACTGTGAAAAGCCACCAGGCGAAGGTCACATTCTCCTTCAAGTAAATAGAACGCAGGCCTGTTTTGCCGCACGAACTTTGTTATGTTCTAATTTCACGTTCTCACGTTCCGGTCTGTTTAATTTGAAATGCCTCAAGGAGACAGATAATTGATTGATTGATTGATTGCAGGGTTTAACGCGCCGACGCAACGCAGGCGATGAGGCGCGCCGTAGTGGAGCGCTCCGGATTAAGTTTGACCACCTGGGGATCTTTATCGTGCGCCGAAATCTCGTACACACGGGCGTTTTGGCTTTTCGCTTCCATCAGAAAAGCGGCCGCCGCGGCCGGGAAACGAACCCGCGGCCTCGTTCAAGGAGACAGATAAGGATTACCTCGTTTATTGTGGGTTCGAAGCCTAAAACAATCCGTTTTTTTTCTAGCATTCTGGCGCGAGCCGGATTTCCGATTTATTAGAGCCGATTTTTTGCCTCTACGGTTACAACGAATATCGGATATAACGAAATAATTTACTGACCCCATACTACTTCGTTATAACGAGGTTCGACTGTCATAGTTTGTTTCGGGATGGTTTCGCGAAACAAGAATTATAGCCGTTTTCTTTAACAATTTCGGCCCCTTAGGTGGGCATGTACTGACAGCAGACGCGAATTCTGCGACGTTTGCAACTTCGCTGTGAACTAATTATGACGAGCAAATGGAACTCGGCGTAATGACACAGTCCTCTTAGCTGCCAATTTCACCATAATTTTTTTTTTCAATCTACCTACATTAGATCTAGAGCTACAGACTAGCTCTGAAGAAGAAGATTCTTGTACGTATCTCTGTCGACGGATGCAAGCTTGTCCTGAACTTAGCCATAAACAGCTTCGCTGCAAAAAGAAAAGGGGGGGGGGGGGGGGGGGGTATTGTATACAACCGAGAAAAGGTTATATGCCACCTCGGGACGCTGTCGCAACTCGAATTTGATCTTAGCCGTTGTGTGCTATTACTCTGGCAGCAGCGAATGGTTACGTATTCGGCAAGTTTTTGGACAGTATCGTATAGCGCCGAAGCATAAATTCAAATTATTGTGAAGGCCACACGCCAGCATTTCAAAACTTGGTCCCCAACATACCACAAGGGCAGTAGCGCACCAAACCAAAGAAGTGGCTTCGCGGTGTTTATATTTCATAATCGCGAACATTCGTTTTGAGCTTCAATTGATGGCTGATCCAATCTAACCTTGTACTCAAAACTTGTGCTGCTGATCCACTCTAACTCGTACTCAAAACTTGTGCTAAAAAAAAGCATTAAGACGCGCGTTTGTTTCATCACAGGAACAAATATGCGACAACTATCCAGGGAAACTCTCCTCCCGCTTCATTTTAAAGACCTGAAGAGGTGGTGAACTGAGGGAACGCTTTACATAACCCAACCAGGCCCGTTCAAACAAGCACGTGCGTCCGAACGAGTAAGTCCCCAAGGCAGCGTTCAACAGTCGATTGAGCGCAAAGAAAGCAGATGATGACGGTGATGATTAGTGGCTCTCCCTTTGAATCGGCGCGTCGGTTGTCAGCAACCGACTTGCCTGTTTTATTACGTGCCCTACTCCAAGTTAACCTAATAGATTTGCTTCCTCCCTCCCATCTCCCCCTCCTCCATGTTTTAAACTCAATGCCCCCACCCGCCTCCTTTCTCCCCTCGCTGTTCTAAATTCTCATCCGTATGATTACTCCGCCTGCTTACCCAAGTCACTGGACGCGAGCGCCGCCTGTAGCCACCTCCCCAGTATTGCCCGTTCACGCTGAATTCAGAGACGCCAGAGTGAGCGGACGAAAGCGACGACGACGACGAAGTCGGTTCAAGCGGAGGCGCGGCGCTTGGCGGAGGCTGTCGGGATCCCGCCACCATCAAGCGCGGATTGAGGTTCGTGGCCGCATGTCTGGAACACGGCAGTGGCTGCTGCCTTGCTGAAAGGCTCGAGTAAGCTTACTAAACGCCTGCAGCTTGCCGCCCACCATGCTGCGAGCGGCTATCTTGTCCTGGCTGTGTCTCCAGCAATTGCCTCGCGTCCACGCCGACGAGGTAGTGCTGGCGTCTCAAGCCCCACCGGCAGCAGTTCCTAACGATGTGCAAAACCTCGCAGAAGTGCTGAGCCCCGAAGCGCTTGCAGCCGCGGCGGCGCTGGCGGGAGTTAACATCACCATAATCAACGGCACGGCGTACGAAGAGTACGAAGTGCCAGATGTTGGACAGCCGAGCAGTGGCAACGACTCGCTGCCTGCGAGGCCGCCCGAGCTCAATCCCGCTCATGTCAAACCAACGCAGGAGTTAAAGCTGCCTTCGAACGTGCCTCCAGCCGCTGCAGTAGCAAAGGTCGACGCCGTAGCGCCCCAAGCCGTGGCTAAACCGAGCGAGCATGCCACGGCCTCCACGACGACTACGACGAGGACGACTACGCTAACAACGCGGACGACAACGACTAGCGTAAATACCACCATCACGACCGCAAACGGTCCTGCGACGGTCAAGGTAGAGCTCGGTCGGCTGTCAGTGTACCCGCTGCCGGCGGTCATCGAGAACTCCGGCGCCATGGAGCTATTCTGCAGTGCCGGCTACTACGACTCGGCGAGCATTGTGTGGACACTGAATGACGAACCTATAGAAGACGTCGTGCAGCGCTCAGTCATTTCAGGCCGCAAAGATTTCTTCCTCAAGTCGCTGCGCATTCAGGTGGACCGACTCGAAGCCTTACCGGCGCCGGCGGGAAAGTACATCTTCGAATGCGTCGCCAGCGTTGACGGCAACTTGCTGAAGGAGCGCGTGGAACTGGACTCTCCTTACGGAAACTTCTGCCGCAACGACTCGGAGTGTTCGGCGCGAAATGCCGTGTGCGGCAGCTCGCTATCGTGTCGCTGCGATGGCGGCCATCCAGTGTCCTTGAACTCGTCGCACGTCACTTGCCGAGCAGCCGCGCACCTCGGCTGGCCGTGCAGTTACGACGAGCAGTGCCTGTTCGCGTCCAACAACTCTCACTGCGGCAGCAAAGGGGAGTGCGACTGCATTGAGACATTCAAGAAGGAAACTTCACCGCTGGGGAATGTTGCATGCGCGCCCAGGAAACGGATCAGCGGCCCCTGCGTGGTCGACGACGACTGCAAGGACATCGGCGGCAAGTGCGGTCCTTCGCGGACGTGCCAGTGTCCCAAGGGAACTCTAGAAAACAATGGACGTTGCGTCGGACAACTGCTGCCGTCCCAAAGCCCAAACAATTCACTCTCTGCCGCCGTATCTGAAGCAGCGCCGAAAGGAATCGCCGCAAGTTTGGGGCTCGTTTACCCGCCAAACGCGAGCGCCGGGTCCACTGACCAGAACAAGTTTATGCCTCTGCGGATCCTGAAGGTGCGCGAGTTTCCGCGTGGTGCGCCCGTCAAAGAGAAGCCGAACGACACTGCGGACGACCATGCGCACAGCCTCGAAGGCATTGTGAAAGTTGACGCGCCCCCGCACGAAAACGACACTACGCTGACTACGCTGGGCAGCCAGCGCATGCTCACAGGCAGTGGTAGCAGGATTCTGGGATCGTACTCGGCAATTTCAAGCTTGCTTTATGCACTTGCGTGTTTCGCTATTATTGAACCGGTGTTGTGACGTTTTAGTGAGCAGATGCAAGTGTTTGGTCTGAAAGCGAGCACGCGTTGAAGCAAATGCAAGAACGCCGGTACTGCAACCAGCGTTTCTTCTGTAGAGAGCGCAGTGCGTCTCGGCATGAAATAGTTTTTGTGTGAGAACCTTCAAACCATTAAAAAGTTGGTTTGGTTATTTCGTCTCTGTCATTTTCTTCCATATCAGTATTCTAGCAAGGTGTAGCTGTGGCGCACTTAGAATCCAGAGGACAATAGAACATCGGCAATTTTAAATCATTGTATTGTAACAAAAGCCCTTAAAAAGTTTCAAAATCCCTTTTTCTTGTTTCGGTTCCGAAGAGATTTGGCTTCGGCTGCGGCTTCGTCTTAGCGTCTGTCGTTGCAACCAAAATGGCGCTCTCCTAAGCGTGTCCGCGACATGTCGAGGCGCGCAAAGAACTCGAAAGCGACGGCATATTTTTGTGTAGTACGTTTGTGCGTGAGTAGGTTGGGCATAAATGATAGCCGGACACATCTGTGGTAATTGTGCGTGTTCACACGTGCCTTTGCGTGGTTAATTTGTGCCCGTCAAACCCCTGAAGCAACTCGAGCAGCCGGACCATGTCGCTACTCGAGTTTGAAACCCAGATGTTTCTGGACCTTCACAACGAGGATGGCCTCGTAATTGTAGCAAAGTAAGATATGACGCCTTCCAAGTATTGTTTATTTATGTGCATTTTTAAATTGTTGTCATCGCCCGCATAATGTTTAATCCACGCAATTAAACCGTGCACATTGCAGGGGCCTCGGGATAGAGCGCTTGCTGTTAAGCTTAATTAAGGTTCACAACGACCCTGGGAACCTCGTACTTATTCTGGGTACGACGGCTGAAGAAGAGGTAAGCGTTTGAGCTTTTTTTATTGAATGGCTCGCGCTCTTCAACACTTTTTAATAATTTATTGAAACGATAGGTGAATAAGCTTAACTACGATATTTACGCAGTGTTTACTTAACGAATTATTTATTTAGCGAAGTATTGTTTATTTTCAAGTGCTAATGACGTTATGAATAAATTTCCAAATTTGGCCAGGGTTTATTCTCGCATAGTTAAAGATGTCAAACGTTACCCTTTCCAGGAATTTTTTATAAGCCAACTTCAAGCGGACAACGTCAATCCTTTGCCGAAGTCCATAACATCGGACTGTGGTACCAAGGAGAGGCAAGTATAACCAGTTTTTCAGACGGGCTTGAATGCGATGCGTTGTGGCACGTTAAATCAGCCTTTTCGATATCGTAAACCGTTGCAAGTTCATTTATACCCGTGCTACACGTACACGAAAAATGACATTAAGTGCTTAAGGCCTTAAGTTTTAATGCCATTAATTCGCTGCTACACGCAAACAAATAATGCCATTCTCTATAATGTCATTTTTGGTTTAAGGAGTTCTGCGCAACTCCTTCGCCTTCACGAACACCTTAAATCTGCCTACTATCGAATGCGATGAGCACCAAATAAAACCAACAAAACTCTCAGCACCAGAGTGTTGATGCAGAAACGTAGCTGAACTTCGAAATAAGACAATTTTTTGTGCACTCTTGGTGGCGAAGTTCTGAAGATGACGAATTTCACTAAAGCCGCGGCAAAAGAGAAAACATCGTGTTACAGGCCATTTTGAATTCTTTGTAATTGGCTGCCGCTGGCAGGCAATGGCAGCTGCTGATGCCGCTTTTAGAAATTGCGCACACCATTTTTAAAAAAACATATTTCTCGTAAAGTTTTCTTTCACAAAAAACATTTTAAACCTTTGTAAGACGTTTTCCTCTACGTCAAAAATTTCTACAATATGAGCGCATTTCTCTTTTTGGCCATTATCACCATCATGCCTAACACATTTAATGCCTTTGCGTTTTCGCGTCTAGCACAGCCCGCCCAAATAATGTCATTCGGTATCTTAAGGCACTTAATGTCATTTTTCATGTACGTGTGGCACGGGTATTAGTTTAAATCATTTGATGTGGGAATCCAGTCTTGTGGGGGGCACTGCCACCCTACCTCCATGTTGACTTCGTACAAGGATGAGGTACTGTTCAGGGCACCTACTGGTAGGCTGAGCGAGTGATCACTGTATGTTAGTGAGTTTCGATGCAACAGGCATAAAAAAATGATAGAAAACCTTAAAATCTCATCTTCCGCCGGAATCTACAACATTACTTCCCAAGTTTCTGATAAACACAAATCTACGGCTCCATAATCCTAACAAATATATTTGAGTAATTTCTTGAAGCGGGCTGTCTTCCGGATGGTTGGAGTGTGGGAAGAATTATTCCATTCCGTAAGTCAGGTGATAAATTTTGTCCAGAAAATTGGAGACCAGTATCAGTGACTTCGATACCATGCAAAATAATGGAACATGTCATTTAGTCGCAGCTTGCAAAATTTTTAGAGAGCAATTCTTTCTTTACCATTTCACAGCATGGGTTTCGTAAAAAAATTTTCCTGTGAAACGCAACTAATATGTTTTACTCACGATTTGCATTTTATTCTTGACCATGGCACACTCATTGACTGTATCTTTATGGATTTCTGAAAAGTGTTTAACGAAGTACCGCATGACTTGCGCATTTTAAAATTGTGGAGCCTCAATCTAGATGATAACGTCCTTGCGTGGCTGATTGCTTTTCTGAGTGACTGTTCCCAATTCGTAGCGGTTAATAACTGACTCGCCCAGGGTCCCTGTTGGCTCCTGGGTTCCACAGGACTCCACGTTGGGACCATTGCTCTTTCTGGTTTGCCTCTGAACATTACTACTTCGGTCAATCATTTCGCAGATGACTGCATAATTTATTGGGCAATTAATGGTCGTTCAGACGTACTTGAATTACAGGCTGACATTGATCGGGTCCAGGAATGGTGCGAGATTTGGGGTATGACGTTAAACATTAACAATTACATGCATGCCAGCCGTTGCAGCACTAGTACCAGCGCATAGCACATTAATAACATTCTTCTAAGCAGTAAAGTCTTATAAGTATCTGGGCATACACGTAACTTCTTTATTATTTTGGAAGACACAGATTGAATATATTACAGCTCAAGCTAATAGCATGTTAGGCTACCTTTGAAGAAATTTTAATCAGGCGCCTGTTCCACTGAAACTCTTACTCTACAAGGTACTGGTGCGCAGCAAACTGGAATATGCAGCATCTGTCTGGGACCCTGGTGATGAATCGCTTATCTACGAATTGGAACTATACTCGGTTACAACTCAAGAACGGCACCACCTCATGTAGTGTATCACTCCGCCAAAGCGCCGGACCCGTGACGTCAGTGTGCGCGCGTTTTGAAAGGGGTTTGCTATGAATGCGTGATATCGTCTGCCTTGTCTCGCGCAGTTTGTTTGTCGTCACTGGAGTCGTTTATAAGCATATTAAGTCCAAAAAATTACGGGAATGGCTCACGCCATGTTCAAAATATTCCCAGTAACGCCCTACTTGCGCTGCGCGGAGAAACATCCGGCTACGGTGATACGGCACAGCGACAACTTCTGGTGCCGTTCTTAAGTTGTCACCGAGTATAGTGTAAAATTGGGCAGTGTGCTTCATTCTTTCTAATTATTATTGCACTGTGAGTGTCACATAAATGAAAGCAACACTATCATGACCCCTACTGTCGCTTCGCAGGAAAGTGTTTCGGCTGTGTCAATTTCATAAAATTTTTTACAGCAACGCGTTACTCAGAAATAGATTAATGTACCCACCAACTTACATTGCCACTCATATTGATCATTGTCACAAAGTAGGGATTCCATCAGCGCACACGAAGTGTTTTCAGGACTGATTTGTGCCAGTACTTCTGTTTGTTGGAAGGGTCTTCCTTATGACATTGTTGGTACAAAAGATGCTGTTTTATTTAAAGCTGCTGTCACTAATTTTATCTGTATGTAGCCTTTAATTGAACGCTGTATCAAGTGATGTTACCTGATCGCAATTTTTATTTGTATGTAGTACGTGTATGCACCCACTCCCCTCTGCAATGCCCTCGGGCCTTAAGGGTAATTGAATAAATAAATATAAACAAATAGGAGTTTGCAAGTCTCGATATGGTTTTGTCTTGTTCTACTTTGGGCACTGGGATGCACTTTGTGCGAGAGAGATTGCAACTTTATAAGAGTCAAGGAATTCATGGATGCTCGGTCGTATTGAAAACTAGTAATACCAGGCTGGCTCTTTTTCTGAAGAGAGAGGATGTCAATCTGTCGTCCCTAATCTCGTGTGGAGTTTGAGGAATGCCCTAAATGCGTGCTTTCTTTACAGGACTGACGTTTACCTGGCTGGAGGGGCACTGTTTGTCACATCGCGGATTCTTGTTGTCGACATGCTGATGGAACGAGTCCCCATAGACCTCATCACAGGAATCATAGTGTATCGTGCTCACAAGTGAGTCCACCTTAGCTGAACTGTTCAAGGGGCTTTGAAGACAAAATACAAGTTTGCTTCACTAAAAAGACAGCTTTTTTGCAGTTACGGTAATACCAGTTCTGTCCTGAACTTTAAACAATTAACGGAGATGAATTAAAGACAACATGTCAGGCAGTGGCGACTCCTGAGCCACCTTCTGGCGATATCTGTATGATGTCACAGAATCTTGTTTGTGCAATCAGCGGCTGCTGGCCGATGCCACCGCCTAGAAACATCACTGGACGATTGTAGCGGGGCCTCTAGTTTCATTTGGTTGTGTCACTTGAATGCTAATGCTCAGTTAGAAAATTGATGATACTGAAAGCAAGCGTGGCATTAAGTGCGAAATTCGAAAGTTTTTCAATATTTCTTGCATTTTTTGTTTAAACCTCTTTAGTGGCTGGAAGGGAGCGGAGAGTTAGCAAACGCTAGTTCTTTCAAATTGAACAAAGTTGTGTTTTATCATCATGGCCCCTTTCAGGGAAACTCACCTGATCACATTCCTACAAGGCTTACTAATTGAAGACCCACGAGCTTAAAAAGCATGGTGTATCAATACTAAAAGCTTACAAATCAATGGAAACGTTCCTAAAGGCCTAGTTTGCTTCGTTTAGGAATATATTACTCCTTTAGTGAAATAAAAAATAAAGAAGAAAACCCGTTTTCGTTACCTAGCTCTCATTAGATGGTGCTAGCTGTCTAGCAAGCGAGAGTTTTATCTATTTTAGTACAGAAGGGGCATATCTCTAAAATAAGTAAACTAGGCGGTTGTAAACATTTCTATGTATTTTTAAAAATTTTCGTAATGGTGCCCAGTGGTTTTCAAGTACAGAGGTCAACATTGTTAACAACAACGCACAAACTCGTTGCCTTCGATACATGCAGCATAGTCTGCTGATAGCCACCAACGTGACCAGCGAGATTAGGTGACGGCGCTGCAGCAGCTTGCCATGGGAAAGCTATGGCTGATGCTTCCGTGTTTTGGGGAGCAAAGCTACACGCCGAAAGTCCCTCACCACAACCGCCGATAAAGCCTATATTAAATGTTATCTCATGCTGATAACCAGTGCAGTCTTGTTTTCAGCTTTGGTATGGTTCCGATATATATAAAAAAAAGTGGAATGGGGGTCGGGCACAGCCATTCTAACATAGGTTGTGCAGGAAAGGCGAACTCATAACCGTTGGATCAGAAATTGCCTCAAGACGTTTATTATTGGTGCGGCGAAGTTTTAGCACGCATGTGCAGGCACCAACTTATCAGCTGCATCAACTTATGCTTACACCTTTCCGGCACATCCTACGTTAGAATGGCCATGCCTGGCCCACATTCAACTTGTTTCTATACCGGAACCATACCAAAGGCAAAAACGAGACTGCGCTGGTTATCACCGTCAGATAATGTTTAATATAGGCATTGGCGGCGGGCGTGCTGAGGAACGTTCCGCGTCGAACCTCTCCCCCCAAAACAAGGAAGAATCGGCAATAGCTTTCGCATGCCTAGCTGCCGCAGCGCCGTCCCCTAATCTCACTGGTCATGCCGGTGGCTATCAGCAGACTGCGCTGCATGTATTGAAAGCCACGCGTTAGCGTGTTGTTAAAGGGACACTGAAGTGAATTTGTCCAGCTCCCGTTTTTGCTTGCACTGCGTAGGCTGGCTCAAATTAGCACACTTTTCATCGTTTATCCGGTTGACAAATCGGTAATTATTTTACAAAGCGCGAAAGAAGAAAAA
Organism: Haemaphysalis longicornis; assembly: GCA_013339765.2. Lineage (NCBI taxonomy): Eukaryota > Metazoa > Arthropoda > Arachnida > Ixodida > Ixodidae > Haemaphysalis > Haemaphysalis longicornis. The sequence goes on from CM023449.1 coordinate 22,659,968, forward strand.
CTACCATGCGCGGTTTGCGGCGGCTGCACCAACTAAGGCTGTGACGTTGGGAGGAGGGAGCACTGTGATTGGACGATGCCCAAGGTTAGCAATCAAACAAGTTTCGGTTTCGGTTTCGGTTCTGTAAAACACAACCAATGGCATTGTTGGATGGGCATGCTCAATATCTCAGTAATCATCATACCGCGCTTCTGCCATGTTGTCGGCTGTAAAATGCATAAGACAAGCCTCCCAGGACGGCTCGGAACCGTAGCATTCACTAGTTGAGGCCTACGCAGTGCATGAATGCCCTCCGCGTCCCCGCAGACGCTCAAATGCCATGCGCTTTCCCCCTATATTTGGAGCTTGCCTCACTCATGCCTGTATCGTAAAAAGCGTGTTCGCACCAGGCCAAGAGTTTGTTTATTCTGGCCTGTGCCCACTGCCCGCAAGCAGTCGGTGCTTATGGCAACAGCACGCCAACGAGAACTCGCTAGCGCGCCAGTGCCAGCCTGCGCGCGTTCTGTGAACTAGTTCATGGAGCAATGAACGTTGCGGCCCAAAAAAAAAGGTGAACTCAGTATAGAAAACATCGGCGGAAAACAAAAAAGTTAACTTATAAAAAAAAAAAAAAAAAAACCACGTACCCCCGGGGATTTGAACTTGTGACTTGCAAAACATTCGCGCTGACATACCTAGCGCTCCAAACGACTCGGCCACAGGCCAACGCTGCCGACCTTGGAAATATAGAGTATATAATGTATAACCAGTTCACACTTTTATTTAGTTTTAGCATTCCAAGCAGCTTAGGTGACTATTTGTTGTTTTGCGCTCGTGCAGTAAGCATCCCCCAAGTTTCCACAATATCTCACATCTAGCAATTGCATTCCTTAGACGGAAAAGCGTTCGCAGATGCGTAGTCGTGCTGCTGGCCGCTGTGTTTGTTTGCCCAGCGCAAAAAAGTGCTTCCCGCACCCTAGTTTTACGCTGTACGGTAAAAGTATCAGTTGATTTCATTTCCTTATTACCTATATTGACTTCGCTGACTCTTCTCCCGCCTTCAAGAGGCCTTATATTTTCCTACTGGCGTACCAGTCAGCGAAGCGTCGCATGTGCACTTGTGCAGCGCTTGTGTGAAGCGACCTTGACTTGGAGCTAAATACAGTGTACAAACTAACCAAGTAAAGCAAGGCACATTCTTCCATTCACAAACGTGTCCTGGCTTCGTTTCAACCATGGTTTCAACTGAGCGAACGAATTGCGACGACCCGTCGGCAGCCGACGGACGAAACGCTGGGCCGACTGACTCTGTCTGAAGGCCGGGGAGCCGTGCAGTAGCGCAGCCAATTGCGAGCTCGGCTCCTCCCGACGTCACACGAAAACGCCACAGAAAATGGGCGAGCGTAAAGAGAGGAGGACAGCATTTTCGAATTAATTTTTCTACTAAATAAAATCGCGTAAACGTGCCCAGAGTGGTCGAAACATGACCTGGGGACTCCGGACTACAATTTGCGCTAGTAATCCCGCAATGTTTACATATCACTTCAGTGTCCCTTTAACAGTTTTGACCTCTGTACATGTGTCATGATGTGGTACCTCCCATAGGAATGTTAACAGGTGAGTCCCCCTTAAAGGGGCCCTGCAACACTTTTCTTTTAGGTACTTTTCAGGCTTTACACCTATTCTTCTTGTCATGCAGAGATAGACGCACAAAGAATTATCAAGATTGGCGCAGAAATGAAAGTGTGCTTCCATTTTCAAATTTAAAAATACAAGCAAATTGAAGGTTGCTCTCTCTCTCAAAAACCCGGGGACTGCTTCTCGCTTTCCGCTCTCCCCGGTGATGACACTTTGGGAAGCGAAAAACGCCGTACTTTGGAAGTTTTGAGGCCATGGTTTTCTGACCTGGGTCCACGCTTTCCGCGCCTCTTGACGGTGTCGTTCAGCGGCACCGTGACAACCGCGCCAATGTAGTGTTGACGAGTAGAAAGCAGAGGCCACTGAAGTAGCCTTTCCGTTGCTTCACTGATGTGTGTTGCTAGGCTCATTTTTCTGAACTCTGCCATACTCAGGCTATTTTTGGTTAAGGGGGCACACTGGTCTTAAACCAAAAATGTTCATGTTTACAGTTACCATGATAAAAATTGGAGGACATACATATGTAGTTTTTCATTCTGATTGTCCATATAAAGTTTTTTTTCGTGTGAAACAACTACCGTACTTACCCGATTCTAACGCGCACTTTTTTTCTGAAAAAATAGGTTGAAAAATCGCATGCGCGTTAGAATCGGATACGAAACCGAAACTGCCGAAACAGCGGAAATTTCGTCCCAGCCATCGCCATCGCCATCTCAAGATAGCGCCAAAGCTTTTAGCAACAATTTTTCGAATGCATGCCTAGAACATACTATGCGCCTAGGCTTTTCTATCGGCGTTCACACAAATCGTCAAATCGTTCCACTTGCGCGCTTGATAACAGCAATGGCAGCAGCGGCTCTCACGCGTTCAAAACGAGCGGTCGGCTGAAGCGTGCGCCTCTGGAGAAGCTCGCGGGATGGGCGTGCGAGGCGTGGGCCACGATGCCATCGACCATGGTTGAACGTTCGTTCAGAAGTGTGGCATCGCGAACGCGCTTGACGGCACCAAGGACGAGATGTGGTTAGCGGAGAGTGAGGAGGAGTGAGATTACTTAATGAAATAAATCGCCCGTTTCTCTTGCATTCGTTTTTCTTGCTCACAAAGTTCCGTGCGCGCTAAAATCGGAGGTGCAAGTTTTTTCGTTTTTTTTTTTTGCCAGGAAAATCGGGTGCGCGTTAAAAATGGGGGCGCGTTAGAATCGGGTAATTACGGTACATTCAAATTTGTTCGGATTTTTATATTTGATTTTTTTGACAGCTTTTGTAAAATAACTGCTGGAGCGATGCAGCTGAACAAGGTACCAGTGAACTGTGCACAAATCAAGGAGCGCAATAAGACTAACAGAATCATTCTATCTGGTCCGCAGCAGAAGTTACGACCATAAACCAGAAAAACCGGTTCTGCCTTCCAAGCTCAAACTTCAAATGATCGTAACTTCTGCTACAGACCAGATAGAATGATTCTGTTAGTCTTATTGCGCTTGTTCATTTGTGCACAGTCCACTAGTGCCTTGTTCAACTGTATCGCTCCAGCAGTTATTTTACAAAAGCTGTCAAAAATCAAATCTAAAAATCCGAATAAATTTGAACGTAGTTGCTTTACACGAAAACAAATTTTATAACGACAATCAGAACGAAAAACTACATATGTATGTCCTCCAATTGTTATCATGGTAACCGTAAAAGCAAAGTTCTTGATCAAAGACCAATGTGCCCCCTTAACAGCGACGCTGTTCATAGCAAGACTTACCTTATAGAATGCCCCGAGTGATTCTAAGTGGGAAGTGTGTGCGCTGCCTTGCTGCTGAGGCTTGACGTGAACTCCACTTGTGGATTCACAAAGGGCGAGAAACAGTTGCATATACTGGTTTCTAAAAAAGAACTTGTGAGGTGTTCAAAACAAAAACTGTGCCTCCACAGGGTTGAACTACAGTTGAACCTGGTTATAAGAGACACGGATGTAAGAGACAAATGGGTATAAGAGACACTATTCACCCACATGGTTGGCTGCCCTATCTTTCCCATTAAATTGACCTGTTTTATAACAGACATTGGATGTGGAAGATAGTTGGTTATAAGGGACAAGTCATCCTTGAACTTTAATCAGCCATCTGGCTTGTAACAGACATTTTAACTTCAGATGCAGTGCCACCAGTCACTAATTGCAGTTGCTTCCATTGTGGAAACACAGGTGGACGACAGACGCCTGCAGTCGCTACTTATGATAACTTCAGCAAACACACAGTGGTTCAGTCAGCTATGAAATGACGATGAGAAGCCCTGCCAATGGAAATGCAACTTACAGAAGTGGTTCAAGCTTACTGCCATCCATTGGAGCACGACCGCACATGCGGGCTCTCCCACTCGCGTAGCTCCTAATCAAGAAGCATCGCAGATGTTGAGTCCAGCAAGCGTAATCAATAACCTGAGCCCACACTGGAAGAAGCTGTGCGCTCTGGCTATTCATCAGGATTGTGAACTCAACATCTACGGTTCATCTTCCACAAACATTGAAAGTAAAAAAAGCTCATCGAGTCAGTTGTAAAAAACAGTGGAAATACAGTCATGAGGCAAACAAAGATTCAGGACTGTTTCATGAATTCTGGGGGCCAAACATACATTAGAATGAATCTTTTTGCTTTCTTTTGAGCTTATTTTAGTCATACGTTGCCCACATTGAACTCGGGTCTGATTAGTAAGTGAAAACATGGTTCCCTGCTTATAAGAGACATCTCGTATAAGATACAGAAACTTCTCCCCAATACGTGTCTCTTATAAAGGGGTTCAACTGTACCTACTGAACTTCAGAAGCAAAGTCTGATGCGTTAACTGCTCGGCCATTCTGGCCACGAGGCAAGGTGCAAGGACTTGGCATACAATGCCTGGGCATCAACGAGTATCTGTGTGTGTATAGTTTTTGTCATTTTTCTGATATTCTGGCCGTGATAACATTTCTTCATCACGAACCAATCTTGCGGATGAGCCCCGTCATGCTAATACTACAAGAAATTAGGTCAGAGCCTCTTCGTTTTACTCATAAAAAGCTATCGCACAGTCGTGACATTGCCGACGCGGGCCAATGAATGCCCCACCATATAATTGCAGTTGTCTTTGGTAACAGCTTTCCAACAAAAATAGCTTGGTTGAATTTGTCTCATGGCACCCGATCTCGTGGCAATGGAACGGCATTTCCCAGTGTGAAAGCTTGGCTCCGGACGTCGAGATGCTCGCAGAGCACTGAATCTTCTGTCCGCTTTGCGATGCTCGCCGACTGCGCCACTTCTCGCGTCGACGCTGATATCCGCCGAGCATAGACACCATCATATGGAACGCAGACGGATGATTCGGCATGCATTTTAGCAAAGCGTGCGCAGACGCTGGACGTTTGGCGACACTGAGAGCATAGAAGGCAGCTCATTGTAACACGGCATGGCAGGGCACACAAGCACTCCAAGCGGGCAGTAGTGTATGTCCTTTTTATTATCCACACCCTCCTCCTTCAACATGGCGGACTTGGCTAGCCTCGAACCAGCTGACGGACCAGTTGGCGTTGGTGATCCTGGCCCGGGACCTTTTTGACGCCTAATGTTGTGTTTGAATAAAGTTTTTTCCTCCCCCTCCTCCTCCGCAATTCAGTTTATGCTTCCTCTAAGGAGGAAAATGCGTACTTAGCACTATTTAGGCTCGTTTGGTTGATACAGTGACATACAGTGAACTCCCGTTAAGACGAACTCGGTAAGACGAATCCTTGCTTATGCCGAACAACATGGGAACGTTTATTTCATTTTTCATTGACCCCATGCAAAAAAAAGAAAAAGAAAAGATTTAAGACGAACAGTCTTGCTCGTACTTTTCGGTTAAGAAGAACAACTTTTGGGGTGACCACCACTGCTGGGGATTTTGGGTAGTGAACATGGCGGTCTTGGAGGGGCGCACCAGGGCATTCACGCAACCAGAAAACTGCAGCACGGAGTGAATTCGCGGAGTGGAAGAAGGGAGGGAGCGAGAAAAAAAAAAGGCACCGGAATAAAGCTACCTGGTACTTCTCCCATCCTTCAACCCGTGGAGCCAGTGGCAAAGAAAAGAAGAAAAAAAGTTTTGTGGTCGCTCTGCTCTGGAGGAGAGAGGCACAAAACTGGGAGGATAGAAAATGTAAAAAAAACCAACGACGGAGTCTTCTTGTTCGCAAATGTTGCAGCTCCCCTGACCAATGCCGTTTCTCAGCGGGAGCATGTGAATGTGTGTCGGTTCACGTCGCGAGTTTCATTGTGTCACCGCTGAGAAAGTGAGTAGTTCCCTCTGTGTCTCTGCTGCGTTGTTGCTTGAGGTAGCGGGTGTACGCTCTCCGTCGCCGCTTCAACTGGATAAAACCAGGCACGAGCACTTGAAGACAGTTTTCTATCAACTTTCGCACTTAAGGGGGGACGCGGCTTTCAACTTCGGAAAAATGACCAAAACATCGTTTTTTTGAAACCCACATATTCGGCTTCTATGTTTCCTATTCTGTGCGTCTGCAAAGTTTTTACGCTGAAAAGCGTCGCAAAGTGGCATAAAAAAATACTTTTGTCAGGCGCGGTGACAAACTTCAGCGCAAAAGGGCGAAAAAAACGGCAATTTTCGGAGCGCTCTATCTCCGCAACGGTGCCACCGGGCGCGGCCATTTTGATATGGTTAGATCGGCCGAGCGATCGTCTTTCCCGTTCCGCTCGTCTCTTTTATCTTCGTTCATTCACAAACGCACAAACGGCAGAAAAGAAACGACGCACAAACGAAGCTAGAAATAGATGCTGAAGCGCTATAGGGACCGGGCGGCCGTTGTATGGCACCACCGTCGCTTCAGCGAACAGCGCCGCCCGTGGCGAACCGCACGTCAGTGGAATGCCGGTGACGGTCAGCGCAGCGTTGTTGTTCATGGCTTTCTGTCTTTTTTCTGCGGCGCGGGTTGCAAAGCGTACATAACCAGGAGGGCTTTTTTTCAGGTCGGTAAATCTTGAACGTGGATGTGACCTTTTCGAGGCATGCCATGTGCGTGATTTACGCCCACACTCAGTATTTGCAAATAGCAGACGACGCTCAATGCGCCAGGCTGGAAGCCGAGCTGGAAGTGAAAGTCCGTTCCTTTATGCGATTTTTTCATTCCTGCATGCAGTTTCGCGTATCGAGGAGTATATTGCAGCTAAATGCTCCTACAAAGCCGGTGTGTGCAAATGATCCAGGAATGCTGCGGCGCTGGCCTTTGCAGCTGACGATGAAACGGCGTCGTGCACAAGCGAAAGGCAAAGTTTGCGGGTGTCTTCTAAGATTTACCTCAAAACATAAATTGTGATGGTCGACGCTTCCGTAACTTCATTAGCTACGGCTGAAACGTGTTTAAGTTCACCGAAATGCTCCTACAACACTTATCGGGAATCGTTAAAGAATAAATACCGCATGATAGTAAAACGTTATTGCTTGTCATGGAGGAGCATTGCTTTGCAAGAATTTCAATGGTTGCTGGCTAGTTGGTTAATGGTTTTTCAAAAACCAATTCCTGAGTGGATGAAGGACGCGAGACAGGAGGGCGCCCGAAACCTGTACACAGTTTCACAACAGAATGCTGCGGTCAAGCTGCCACCTACCCCTGAAAAATTTTGCACTCCTCCGCCTAACGACGATGATGTTGTTTTATAGCAAAGCTTTCTCGTGTGTGTTACCTTGGTTGTCTTCTGGATTTGAACTTTGACTAACTGAGCTTGGAATTTGACCATCACGCAGTTTGTCTTTTGATCGCAGCGTCTTTGACTTTGACCATTTCCCATTCAATTTCGCGTGAAGAAAGTTTTGCATTCAACCATCGTAATCATTAGATGGAGGGCTAGATGATTTTTCTGTTTAATTTTGAATTACCATGCACCTTTCTCCAAATCTAAACTTTTTCCAGCGTGTCGGAAATGTGTCTGTGCTGAAGGACTCGGGCTGGTGCACCCATATTTGAGGCAACTAATCGCGCGTTTTTGGTGTCTTCACGAGGCATTACACGATTTTTCAGGAATTCTGTAAAGAATGCTTAAGCATTAAATAACACCGGCTGACGTCAACACTGCCACATTTTTAAACTATCGGTGCCAGCCTTTATTACCCGCAGGTGGGAAAACGGGAAGGGGAGGAGGGATGGTTTGTAGCTTGGGATGTTGGGTGGGTGAAAAACTTTGGCTCTTGATAAAATTACCACCACAAACGTGGGAGTTCCACTTCGGCTTTCAGGCTCCCATGCTGTCACAGTGTCGCTCACCAAAACCGAAGGCACAAAGCTTACGGGTACAGAAAGAAAGTACACTTCTACGGCTACACGGTAATCCACGCAAGTGCCTTTCTCTTCAAAGCACACGTATCGAGGTATCTCAGCGCTAAGACTGGCGTGGAAACCGTAGTCAATGAAACCAATGAGGATAATTTAAAATGGTAGAAATAAATACTAATATAGTATTTTATTCCTACTCAGAGAGCGCGCAGCCAGGCGCAGAGCGCTGTAAAAAGCGCTCATGTCAGTGTCGCCCGTTCCCAAACTTAGAAGCGTCAAATAAGTTTATGTAGCCGTTAGTGCATTTAGGAAGAAATAAATACTAATAATAGTAGTTTTATTCGTACTCAGAACGGGTGGAGCCAAGCGTAGATCACTGCAAAAAACGCTCATGCCATTGTAGCCGATACCCAAATTTAGAAGCGTCCGACAAGTTTACGTAGCGTTACTGCATCTAAGAACCCAACGAATCTATCTAGATTTCGTTTCATCTCACATGTCTGCTCACGACACCGCCAAGACATTCAAACAACCGAAGCAAACACGACAAAAACAACGTGAGGCTGTGTAGTCGAATGCACCGGCGCATTCCACTAACGAGGGGAGCGCCGAGTGGTGGCGCCACCCGTACAGCTGCCCGGTCCCTATTGGTCCTCCGGTCGGGGCGACCCTCCTGATTGGATGTCGCGGGCGCAACGCAAGATGGCGGCCGCCTGAGCTGCGTAGCGAGCGGATTGAGTTCATTTTCGCCGCTTCGCTCGGCCGAGTTTCTGTTCAATCTGTGGTATTCAACACGGACGTTATCGCGATGGGAATGCCAGAGATAACGAGCCAGATTACGGGAAGTTGTGTGGCTCGAAAGGCGGAGGTCATCGAACGTTTCGTGGTGCGCGTGACTCTACCGTCGCCAGACCCCGGAGGGTAACGCGGTGTGCGCGCTTGCGATAGCGGTTCGTGAAGTGAACTTTTAGTCGGATTTGCGATGTTTACACGCTTAGTTATTGCTGTGTTTTGACTGTGGGCTCGCTAGCCTTGAGAAAGAAACGGTCGACGCGTCAAACGCTGCGGCGCGCACGGCATAGCCGACGCGCATTGGAGCATCACATGACTGGGCAACCGGTTACGATTGAACGCCAGTAGTTGTAATTAATGCCTGCGACGTTAGTTTTAATCTTAAAAGCGACCTGACCAGCCATATCAGGTATAATCAAAGCTCGATATGTCGCGGTAAGCGTGCGCTGCGATGCGCGCGAGCCATATCGCCTTTCTTGCGCAATGTTTCCCGTGCACTTGTAATTTTCATGCAAACAGGTTTGAGTTAGTAATATAGGAATAAAAATATGCTCTCTGCGTTAAAAATGTACGTTACTGTGGCAGCATTTAACAGTGATTTTTTTAGGGAAATTATTGATACCATTGCTCAGGGCATACTAGCTGTGCTGCGAGAAATATTGGATGCCTTGAAGGTCAAAAGTAGTAAAAAAAATATGCTCTTGCATTGAAGTTGGGAGTTATGCAGAATACTCTACCAAGCTTCAAAGTAGCTCATTTTCAACCTTGTGGTATGCAAACTTTTGGCAATGAACACCTGCACTATGAGTACTAAGTTGCTGTGCCAGGCAAGATAAAACATGAAAAAAAAGCCAAAAATGTTCAAACTTGTTGCCATGGTGACAACACTGCAAAAGGAGGTTGTCCAGTGCGATACAGCCAACCAACTAACCTACTTTGCATTGAAAGCCCATTGAAACCCATCTCCCCTCCGTTTGGTTTGCAAAGGGGGGTATGTACTCTTCACGGAGGAGCTGAAAATGATGTTTTCTGGAAAGAGAAAGGCTGAAAAGGCACTCCAATTTCAAGGCAAGGCCTTCCAGAAGCCCCATGTTCAAAAGGACATGAAAGGCTACAACCGTGACGACTTTTGATATGTGAAACCTATGTTGCAACTTCGGAAGCCGTTTTCTCAAAACAGTTTTTTTTGCCACCTGTGTCGCTTGTCCCAGGGATTTCTTCGTGACCGCTGGGTCTATTTTGATTCCGTATCTTGCATTACATTCCTTGATGAACTGTTCAGGTCGTGACACTTTTAGTTTTCCAGATTTGTTTTTTGTGATTTTTTTATTCAAATAATCGTTCACAGTTGACATGCCTGTTGCACATTAACCTCTAAAAAAATGAAAACTAAAAAACATTGTGTTGTAAAAAAAAAATTCTAAAACTGTCACGACCTCGTCCATTCATTTGGGAATGCAAAGCACTTCGAACAAGTTTTCTATCGTGTTTTATAAGCCGCTCAAGCTCGGTACAAGCGGAACAGAAAGAAAATTTCATACATAAAAAAGTTACCAAAATATTAACTTCAAATTTTTATGGTGTTATCACAGAAGCATTTCCAGTTGCTGTGCCAATTTTCATCAAAATCCACAAAGAAATAAAAAAGTTGATTTTGAAAGCCACGTCCCCCCTTAAATGAATGATTTTTTTGTCTTTTTCCTTCATTGTAAGTCTACTTCATTCACCGTCTTGGAGCAAGATACAATAATCGCTCGTTATAACGAAGTCAACGGGACGGCGAAAAATTTCGTTATAAGCGGTATTTCGATATAAGCGACCAATCGAGAAAAACTAAAAAGTTAATCTTTAATTGCACCGCAACTGCGAGGACCCAAAACACAATGTATTTAGTGAAGGAAATGTTTTGTTCAGGTGAGAAATGACGGTGAGTTTCGGCTGTTTAATGTTCTTGCCGGGCGCGAGCAACCCCTGCTCCAATTTGGCCAAGCACTGCATGACTGCATGGTTGCCGCCCATGCATTCAACTTTATTTCACAGCACGCGTAGGAACTCCCGCGTCTGCACCATATTGTCACTTCACGTGGCTCTTTGTCCTCGTCGGGGCCACCAAGCGTAAATTATCTCCGCATCTGTCGCTGGTGCGACCACGGGAGCTGCAGCGTCCGCCAACACAAAAATTTTATGAACAGCCTCGTGTAGATCGCTGCCCGTCCGGTCATCATCAAGCTGGTCATGGTCAGGGTTGCTGACAACGCTGCGGAAAAGGCTAGCATGCATAAGAGCCTTGTGGTACAGTTTCCGGGTGGTTTCAATGATACCCTGATCTATAGGTTGCAGTAAAGCGAGCTCCTCGAGGTTGTCAATCTTCCCGTGGCTGGGACAATTGTTAATTAGGGAAAGCACTTGCCGATTCTTCGCGTCACTGGGAATTTTTTCCCGATGTGTGAAGCCTGGAAGCTTGCAAAACAAAAGTGTTTCGGTGCCGCGTTGTCGACGGCACTGCTACTTCTATAGATTGAGTGTCAGTGTTCTCACAACATTGCATCCACGACATTGATAAATGTCTGGGAACAAAATTCAATTACCATATTGCGGATTTGGGTCATTTGTTTATAGTCAGATAGCGCTAATAGAGTACGAGTGGCTCGAGAAAATCACTGGGGAGACAGCAGCTTACGTTGGCCTGCCATGATGGCAGCCTGACTCTCCTCTGGGTCACTGCTGCTCGACGACGCCTCCACTCTCCACTTGGCTCTAAGCGGGTCAACCTGTTCGCGTGATTCGAGTAATGCGGCCAAAATTGGATGCGTTTGGGTTGGGGCCAGAAGAAATTTCGAATAAAGCAATGTTTCGAGTAAAGCGGTTTCGTTATAACGAGGGGTTACTGTTTTTGCATGCACCTGGGCGTGTTGCCAATTCCTTTTTTTGGGAGAGCTTCTGATAGCCGAACTTGTGGTAAGACAAACGAACCATCATGGTCCCTTTGAGTTTGTCTTAGCGGGAGTTTACTGCATACAAAGCATTGCAAGCTCAGCCAATCGTAGGGTGCATAGGGTCCATGCATTTCGCCGTCATAGCCGGAGGCTTCGGGCAATACATAGCCAGTGCCGCGTTTGCCTGTATTTGTGGACATAAATATTGAACAACTTTTCTGCTTGTGCACTAATCCTAGTAGATCTTTTTGCGTCTGTATCTGAACATCACAGAGAACCTAAGTAGGGTCAGAAAAGTACCTTTAAAAAAGCGTTGCAGGGGTCCTTTAAGTGTGAATGTGATACGGTGCAATTGATTCGAGAATTACGGCCTTTTCAGAACACTGGAGTCGTGCCAAGAAGCCTTCATTCTAAGATTGTACAGGCAGAAAAACAAGGTATGCATGAAGCTTCATCTTTGCAACTTGTATCATTGTTGTGCGCTGTGAATACAAGCCTGAAGCGAGCTTCAAAATCGATATCCTGTGACTAATGTACACGTAAGAGATGCTCAGTAAGGCTGTCTAGTACTGACGTCGTTATTTAAAAAGTGTCTTAAAGTTACGTAAAAAGGGTCTCTTTAAAAATGAAGCCGTGTGGAGTTGTATGGGGCTGGCCTTAAATGGATGTCGTGCAATTGTAGCAACTGGAGGTGTGCAAGTTCGAAAGGCTCGCAAAGCTAACTCAAGCCCACTAAGAGACTTCATTGCTTTCAGAAAGGATTCGTCAAGGGACTCTCGGACAGTGCGGTTGCGTTCACCCACGGTTTCTCGCAAGTGCAGCGCATGATGAGAAATCTTTTCGTCAAGAAGCTCTTTCTGTGGCCAAGGTTTCAAGCCGACGTTATCACTTCACTAGACAAGAGAAAGGTGGGCCAACACTTCTTATCTCCTCTTTGCAGTGTTTTTGGCTATTTTTCGGCAGTGTTTTCGGTCCTAATGCTATTTTTTTTATTTGCAAACCAATTTTTATGAAACTGCACAGCAATTTGGAGTTTTCTGTTTTCCGATTTCAAATCTGCAGTTAGATTTTTTGCAAGTTGTTTATTTGTTTAGATAATTATTGATTGATTGCTCTTATTTTGGGTCACAATTACGAAATAACCACTCCATACAGAATAGTGATTACCCCGTGGCTAGGCAGACAAATGACTAAAGAATACAATGCTGGAAGAATTTTTTTTGATTTAGCTATTTTTGGTCATTTTACAACACATTGAACTTCACTCCTCCCGCGTTCTGCCAGAGATGGCTCAGAGGTGGGGTCAGTTGAACGCAATAATAATTTTCCAAAGCCTCCGTTTAAAAAATTTGTTTCTAAAATTGTATTTTCCGCACATTTAGGTATCAAAAGCAAAAAAAAAAAAAATTGCAGTTGTACCTGCTGTGGGAGCCGACATACCCGAGGGTGAAATGTTAGCTTAGCGTTGCAAGAAAAGTGTCATTTCACCATCGAGTTCTATGCGAACTGAGCTGTAGAGTGCATTTTTAAATGCTATTTACAATAAAATATGGCACCCTGTTATGAGCAAATCGCAGACTGATAGAAAAATGGCCGCGGATGCCGCAAACGCCATTTCCAAGGAAACAATTTTTTGACCGTTTTTTCGGCCCCAAAGACCCATGTGCCCCCTTAAACAGAAGTTGACGATTGTACTTATGTTGGTGCACCCAACTAGACATGCGTCGATGATGGCCCGGGCCAAGAACTATGTGAAAAATAGCGTGGCACATAGGACAGGACAAAAGAGCTGCTACGGTAGCGGTGCCTTGGCTATTTTCATCTGAGCTGTAGGTTTTTCGTAGCAAGCTAACAGATTTTCATAAACATAGTCAGTGTGCTATGCTGAGCAAGGTCTGTTGGAGTTTGGGCATTTTGAAACTATATTGTCACGAAGCCAGAGACGACGCAGTTGTCTTCGAGGAAAACAAGTTTATTGGAGCGAACTTGTGCTCCCCTAACAACTCAAAGAATACACAGGCGGCGAAACAGCAATCAACAAAGTGACGTGCGAAGGCGAACGTCGACGATTCGAATGCCGCGGCGTCGGTCCACGGGAATTTATCTTTAGGCGCGAGTGTTTCTGGAACCGTCGAATTACATCCAGAACAAAGAATATTATTCTAGGCTGTTCACGCTAGTTCGGAACGCTCTGCCTATCAGAAGAGATAACACATACGGCATAGAAAGTATGAATGGAACACACGCTTCCTCTGGCACACAGATAACACAGACCGGCGCAGCTGAGCGGTAAAAGCAAAACACAAATAAACAAACCCATTGCATGGTTCGTGGCAATATAGTGCATGCAGCAGCAGCCTACATTTCTACTCTACTTTTAAATCATAGAACACATAGAGACAGTGCTGATTTCGCTGGTTTGACCCGTGCTCGCAAGCACTCAATCGTGCCACTTCAAGTTTCTTTTAGTGGAGTGGGCCTGAGTCTGTCGCTGAGAGCACAATAAAAATTGCTTGAGCATTAAAATTTTGCTACAGAAATACACTTGAGGTTTTCCAGAATGAAGTCGCACGGATCGGGTGCTTTGGTTGTTAAAGCATGAAATCTGATTTTTTTTCTTTTGCTTTAATGTAAACATTACAGTAAGGTGAACAAATGTAATGTAACGTAAGTAATGTAAAGAAATGATAGTTTACCAACTTAAAAGCCTGCCACATTTTATAGTAGCTGAATTCGCAGTGTCAAAGTTTCCATTTTCATTGCTGAACATTGTGTTGCAATGCTGATCATCGCCTAACATTGTGTTGCAAGTCGCAAAAAGCCCTGTTGTTGCAGGTGCAGGCATGCCAGAAGGAGGGGAGTTCCTGTGTACTAATTTTGTACTCTTGCAGCCGGAAGTCATAGAGATCCGTGTTGGAATGACTCCTGCGATGAACACCATCCAAATGGCCATCCTGGACATCATTTCCAGCTGTGTGAGAGAAATTAAGAAAGCCAATCCTTCGGTAAGGCTGGCAAGGTTTCTGCTAGTACTGTTTGTTTTGCTCTCTATTAAGTGCACTTGAGCCTTTATTAAGCGAAGTGGGCAATGGTCGCTGATTAACAAAGGAAAGGGAAGTACTCGTGGGTCAAGGAATCTATAGAACGCAAAGAGAAAAATTGGATATTGGAAATAGTAGCGTAAAAACAAAAGAAGTGGAAAGTTGCGCGTAGCGCTAAGGTCATCCACTACCACCGACGACGAGGATGCAGTGTGTTGTATTTAGACCGTGCTCCGGCTCCATGGCCAAATTGTAAATACCTACATCGTTCGCATTTTCTGTCGTTCGGTTTGTGTCCTGCTGTAATGTAACAATATTACTGAGGGGCAGAAATGTTGTAGGCTTTGTGTGTCCCGTCATTTATGACTGCTAGTCTGTGGTTAAAGCCACGTATTATGCAGTGTTATTAGGCTGTAAAAAGAAGTTTTACGGGGTGCTTGCCTTACCCTCATGACGGAATGCCGAGTACGTGTGAAATCTTAAATACAGGCGTAATTTTGGCTGTCTCGAAAAAGCTCCCCCCCCCCTTTTGTTTGAAGCTCGACATGGAAGACATGACCGTGGAGAACACCATCGCGAGGTCGTTTGAGAAGCTGATCAAGTTTCAGCTCGACCCCGTGTGGCATCAGCTGGGGAAGAAGACCCGGGGCCTCGTTTCGGACATCAAGACGCTCCGCACGGTGCTGCTGTGAGTGGCCATGCACACTTCTTTTCACCCTCGCCACCTCGCAGGCGGCACAAATGTGGTAGTGCGGCAGTTGCTAATGCCTTGTTCCTTTGTGCGTGCAAATTTGGTTGTGGCTGGAAACCAGGCAGGTATGAGAGAGACGACTTCGCAAGTGGTATTTGTACATTAAAGGGACCCTGCAACACTTTTTTTCAACTTTTTTTTTTGAAATCGTAAATGCTTGCACAACTTAGTAACCCAACACACCCAGTTCTTAGATTAGGGGGTCGTAAGGTACTTTGGCCAAAAATTACTGCTCCATGCCCATCAGATAAATTGTAAACAGATAACTTGTAAACTCGCTCAAAAGATTTTTCTGCCTTTCCCGTTATTGACGTTCTTCGATGGCTCGAACTACGTCTTAAGGCCATGTAACGGCTGTTGGCCAGTTTTCATTCAGTTGCAGCAATGAGCGCATTTCGATAGCAACTTCAAAAATCAAGCTACAAAAACACAGCAGAAACGGGAGGCGTATCTGGTGTGACGAGCAAATCGCGCAGTGCCGCTCCGTGCTGACGAAACTATAGCTTTTGCAGTGCTTCCAGAGACGAAGGAAGGAGTGAAAGCGCTTATGCAAAGTGTTGCAGGGTTTCTTTAAGTACTACAGCGATGCCGTCTTGTAGCCAGGGAAGAACTGGCCTAACTACCTAGTAAGGAGTACTTTCCTAGCTGGAAATTCCTGCTACATTTGAATGGCGTGTAAAAAACAAGAAAAGTCGATTTATTTCATAGCAGCCATTCCCCCCAAAGTGTATTAACGACATTTCTTCCTTTCAGGTTTGGGGAAGTCACAATACATGCAGTTTGCTAACGGCAATAATGTTTCCCTGAGAAATTTTCTGTTTATGTGTTTACTCTTTATGCGCCAATATGAGGCATCCTTTGTTACTACAAATATTGTTATTCAGTTAGCACCCACTCTTTTTTTTTCTTTTTTTCTTATTTACGTCTTGGCTGTACTAAACCTCGCTGTCAACTCTTCCTCCCAAGATTTGTTTACCACTGTTCGGTCTGCTTGCTTATCGGGCAGATAATTGCGGCAGCCTTTGAGATTGTGAACATGAGCGGGGCTTGTTGTGGTCATGCCTAATCTTGAAGTGCATATCTTGCAGGTACTTGACGCAGCACGACAGCGTTACTTTCTACAGCCTCGTCAAGTCTGTTCAGTGAGTAAGTTTTCCTCAGGTTGAGGTGAACACGGGTTTTCCCGCTCAATTTAAAATTACCCAAGTGCCATCTAATTTAATTCAGATGCCAGCTAATTTAATCCAGGTGCCAGTGAATTTAATCCAAGTGCCAACCAATTTAATCCGGGTGCCAATCAAATTCATCCAGCTGTCAAAAAAAAAAAAAAAAGGTTGTTCAGGGGTGTTTTGTGCAAAATTAGGCACAGCTTTGCAGACTTTGTGGTGCGAGATGTGGTGAAAACATGGTTTTTATTGATTCATCATGTGCGCACAGCTTTATGGACATTTACTAACACACACTTTTTGATCTGCTGGTGCCGTATGCTGTGAGCTGGTCGTTTGCGAAAGTGCCGTCAATAACTCGCGTCAGAAGCATCGTCAGCTCCTCGCGTAACAAGGCCTTTAGAAGTTCCTTTGATAAAAACACAATACTTAAAATTCTTTCGTTACCGCGCCTATTCAGAATCGTTCAATTTGGTCGATGCTTTGGGAGCGCCTTTTCATAGCGTTCCAGGCGTTGCTCGAACAAGTAAGGCTGTTTGGAGTTAGATCAGAAAATGGGCTTTCAAAATCAGTTTTGTTTTCATTTTTGCAACGGAAACGTGATTTTTGACACGCTTTTGAATCACCTGGGTGTGGAAAAGGGGCGTGGTCATCGCGTGTCACTGCTACCAACGAAGAATGCATGCCACTCGTAATTACTGTTTATTAGCGTTTGTTTTTTGCTATCAGTGCGTGAAGGGTGAACCAGCAAACAATTTTCAATCATCAGGTTCGCACTCTGTCAGTAATAATCCCAGAAATCGGCTGAAAATGTCAAGCAGTGCCTGGTTGCAAAGCTGCTTTATGATTTTAGGCAGTTTTATTGCCTTTGGGCATGTTGTTCTAAGTTCTGTGGTAGTTCTACTTACCCCAGGACCATTCGCAAACAGTTTACAACGGTTTCGGTTTTGTTTCTGCACCGCGAAATTCATATTTAGCGCTACTACGCAGTTACCAAACTTCAAGGCTACCTGCAATGGCGCCTGGAGCGTCCGCGACTGATCCTCGAACAAAGCACGCCGTTCCTGCTTTCCCCCCACCCTAACCCAATTTCTGCGATAAGAACTTCAGATGCAAGTCAAAAGATCACACCCAGTCGCCAGATATCTGTTCCGCCGAGGACAGCGCTTCAAACCGGCCTTACACTGCCAGCTGTTCGCTTTCCAGTTTCGTTTCCATGCGAGGGTATATCCGGGTGTCTAATGTTGCTGCTTAGTTGAACTGTCTATTCGGACGGAGTCTCTGATAAGTTTTTGTGCTGTTTCATTTGAAAACTGTTAGGTGGCGCTGCAATAGAGCAAGCTCGTTGTGCTGATCTTTTTCATCGCGCAACTGCCACTCGGCCAAAGATCGCAGGGCACGATTCTAGTGCATCGTGCCTCATTTTTGCGAGCAAGGCTACAACTGCGAGTAAGAAGATGATAATAAAGCTCAGCTTTATGTTTTGAGAGATAACTGACCGTGAACGTCAACAAGCATCAACCACGGCGTTCCATTTTCAACTTCTTGCATGTTTTTTTCCGCATCGCGTGCTTGTCCCAAATATTGTGCTTGCTGTAAATGCAAAGTCAGTCATTGATAGGATGTTTTTACGTTATGTGGGGGCAAATTGGTACCTCTGATAATTTCAAACCGCCAGAGTTATTCCATAGACCCACCAGAAATCACACATTTTGAATTGGAGGTTGGGCTTCACTGCATGGCACGAGCACCGTGCATGCTGACTTTTTGTTTTATATCTGACAAACTGTTCTGCGCAAGTCGACATTTTTTCTAGGGCGTGTTTTTGAAATGTTTCCCTACAAAATTTATATTCTAATTTTTTTCTACTACCGGTGGTTTGATATACACAACTCCTTTTTAAGTGCGAATGCACTTTATAAGCGACCCCAAACCATCCACCGCCGGCGGCGGCGGCGGCGTCGGCGTCCGCAGTGCTCCTCTATATTTAAAAAAGAAACAGCATCCGGCGCCAGGTTTCGATCCGAGGACTTTGCGGCCGCAGCGCGACGCTCTACCGACCAAGCCACGGACGCGACGCTGATATCAGTGTTAGTGACGCGCCTTATATCTTTAACGCATTCAAACTACGTCGTCAGCGGCGTGCGTTGGCGACTCAGCGGCGTTATAGCGGCTTGATAACTGCGTGGTGTACACGTGATACTACAAACCCGATGGAAGAGATGGAAGAGAAGGCGGCGAGGCGGTGGGCTGCGGGGGCCGAGCGCAAGCGCCGCAAGCGGGCCGACAACCGTGCATTCGCACTTTCACATTCTCCCCCTCGGGGAAATGCGGGGGAATTTTTTATCATTTTTTTCGACTTGACAAAAATTTTGATTTTGATATTTTTTTTCACAATTATGATATGTAAAAACATTTAAGAAACTGGTGTTATTGGAAAGACCGTTAAATAATCTGCATTTTGTGTTCCTGTAATTAGTGCCTAACCAATTTTTTTAGCAGAAAAAAAATGTTTCCTTGGACCCCTAAAAATTGGTCAATTTTCCGGTGGTCCCGAGAGAGTTAAATGCCCTTATTAATGAATGTTTTTCTGCAATTTTAAGTATTATTTCCAAATTATAATATCGCCTGCTCGCGTCAGAAGTATCGTGTGCTCGCGTAAAATACGCTGGCAAGTCTGCTGGAGTAACAATACGCGAGCAGATGACACTTCTGACGATCTCGCAGACAATCAACACACGGCACCAACAGTCAAACAAGACCGCTCTCGTGATTTGGGCTTGTTAGTAAATGTTCATTAAGCTGTGCGCATAAGATATTTCACACATAATGGATCAAGAAAAACCACGTTTTCACCACACCACGCGCAACAAGGTCCACAAAGCTGGCCTAATTTCGCACAAAACACTCCTGAACAACCTTATGACAGCTGGAATAATTTGGTTGGCGACCGGATTAAATTGGTTGGCACTTGGTATAAATTGTATGGCAATTGGATTAAATTGAGCGGGAAAACCTGCAGTTGACAGAAAAATGTCAGCATAGCTTATGGGCATAGTTCTGTCAACATCTATCGTACTATTCTGCGTGGCTCACTGGTCTAGTCAACCAAAAATTATTTCGAAAAATCGTACAGTTTGCGGTTGACTCCAGCTGTGCATTACTTGCATAGTGTTATGAAAACTGCTTTTTAATAGACTGCTACGGTTAGTTGAGGGCACCACCACATAGTGGCATTGTTTTTGTTCTGCCAAAACATAATATCAACTGTAAGAATGTTGGATGCGGCTACTACAGCATATGTTTCTTCACGCTAAGGTGGCATGTCCCACGCAATGCAGGCTGTTTTCGGCCACGGTATTCTGATGAATAAAGGAAGCGGACTGTACAATAAAATTATCGCTCAAAACTAGTTCAGTGCTCCTTCAACCTTATGCATTCAGCTGTTGCATTTAAGTGCAGCACACTAATTAGTGCATGATTGGACCTACCTTCTCATTATGTTAGGTGCTTTGTGTTTTCACCTTAACCTGAGCGCATTAACCCTTCCAGACGCTATGTGCACAACTGCGTACATTTCAATCCTGCGATTTTTTACAAAAACAAATGCCAAAGCTGAAAGTTTTTGCTAGTTTAGCATAATTTTTATCCTTTGTCTAACAATTAAGGTTTTAGGGCCATATTGCGGCTGGTAAAATTACTAAGACCATGAACAAAATGGTGACGCACGTGACGGCTTCAGCGGGTGAGCTTTTTCAACTCTTCCTCCTCATTTTCTCGAAAGACTTGCGGCCCTAAAATATATAGAAACAATGCATGTGACCTAGATATACACGCGTGTGGAAATATTCAACGCTACTTGACGCTCCTGACCTCTGTGACACTATGTACACAATGCTGTACATGACCGTAAAAAAAACTAAGGTTGTGTTCTGATCAGTAACCTGCCAATTCATCTTACTTGTTGAGATACTCAGCATAGAAACAACAAACAAAAATTTTGTAGGGGGGGGGGGGGGGGGAATAGCAACTGCCATCTGAAAGGGTTAAGATCACTGTCATGTAGTCAGGTTTGAACCATTTGCAATTTGAACTGAACATGTGGTTCATTGGGTGGCATCTTTATGCTTTCTATGCCTTTCAGTGACAGTGCCACATCTGCAACGCACGTCTCTGATTGGCTCTTCTTGGACGCAGCCGAGACACTCTACGTTGTGAGTGGCCATCTTCATTTTGCCGTCTATGCTGACTTGTTCGTAGCTTTATGTACTTTATGACGAGGTGCCAGGTGTTAAGCCCGTAGCATTCGCACCTGATTGTGGTTATGGTTTATGTTAAAAGCAATCATAAGGTGAACCTTCACAGTTTTGAGGTGTATGTCCTTTCTAACCTTGCAAAAGAGTGCAGCAAATTTTTCCTTTACATGTCTGGCATAATCACCTTGCTGGGAAGTATCAAAACTAACTGCTGATACAATAAGTTAGAGGTGAAAAAACAAACAAACAAATAAAAATTAAAGCCGTTCCACTCATTGTGAAAGCTGTCGGAAGTGCAGAGCAGTGATTCGCCATAATGCTCTGTAGCGCCGTTATCCGCTCACTGCTACTACCCCATGCATTTCAAATTTCCCGCCTTTGCAGTGCTCGCGTGCCCCTGCCTGAAACTGCGCCAGTGGGAGTTCTGTTCCTTTTGTTGTGCTTGCTTTACGGGCTTTTTTCTTACGGGGCTGGAGCCTTTCTGTGTCATTTTGAACGCGCCCATTTTTTTTTTTTTTTCCACGTGGAGCCTTTCGGCGTCATTTTGAACGCGGCATTTTTTTCTTGCGTGGCTGCTTTTTCCGCTTACTATCGTAAAAACCAACCCTACGAGTGTTCCTAACTAAAAGGACACGGACGCTGCTGGTTACTTACGTATATTTTGCCTCAAATGTACCTATAGTTTTCTTTGCACTAAACAATGGAGAGTTGTAGGACAAGCACGAGCACGCGCTTATCACTGTATAAACCGCTTAGCTTTCGAAGCATCTGTGGGACCCCGCGACGACAGCCGCTATGACAATATGCCATGTGGCTATACTTGGGTCCAGCGAGCAAGCTACTACGACAAGGCAGGCACCTAAAGTGCTCTGCATTTCAAAGACATTCGAAGTAGCATCTTAGCGGCTGAAGGCTTAGTTTTTCGATTTACCGTATTTTCAAGAGAAAGTTTTGGTTACTTTTTTTAGAACTTTTGTTGGTGTGTCTTATACAGTGGTGCAGCTTATATGTAGGTTCCAAAATAATAGAAGAAAACTTACTTACCCCCTTAGTCTTTTTTTTAGATTTTTATCTGCACAGAAAGCAATCGCAGGCTTGTGCAAGAGTGGTTTATAGGGGCTGTGGCTTACACACTGTAAAATGCGATGTGTCTTTTCAACCAGTGCTGAATTCTATATAATGTAAATGGTGCATGTGCTTATAAGTGTGTTCCTTTTCTTTTAAGGCTGTTTCTCACATTCATTTTGATCATTTGAGATAGCTAAACTTGGCTGAAGGGAGCCAGAAAAGAGCAAGGTTAGAATCAGTGTTGTCTCGCAGGCAGTCAAATTTGTACATCTGTGCATGCTATAGCCGTCACGCACACGATGCAAAATGCCGTTGTCTTTGCAGCAAGCAAAGGCGAGGGTTTATGGGCTGGAGAAGAGGCCGCGAAAGGAAGACCCGAAGTCAAAGAATTCGGACAAGAAAGGTGAGACCTGAAAACATTGGTGTCTCACTTTGTGCAGATCAGGTGGGCATCCGCGTTTCTGACATTACATACACCTTATAAACCAGCTGAGACACTTTGTTGGTCTAAAGTGTTTTCACATTACAGTTTGGGCTGTGACCTTTGTTTCCATTAGGAAGTGAATGGAGGGGTACTGCAAACTTACATCTAGTCTTTTATAGCTGAGGGATCTTTGAAGAAGTGACGAGGTGGTAGGCATTGTATTGCCTTTCTTTTAAAAACTGCTTGATGGAGGCATGCTGCTGTTTTCGGGGAGTTATTTGGGGCTAACGTAATGTTGCAATCGAGTATGGGAGCATGACTGCTTGTGGTTAGTTGCCTCTGATTGGAAGCTCTAACTTAAAGGGGCCAGGTAGACAAAATACAAGTTTTTTTTATTCGGAAGATGTTGTGTTTTATAGTGCCCGCAGCACTTGTTCAGAAGCAAACGATGCTTTATTCACTGAGAAATTAATCAATTTAGGTTAAAATTTTGGTTCTCCCGCCAAATCGTGTGTTTCGCGACGTCTGCGATGACATCACAAGAACCGCTCTGCAACCGATTGCGGGGGCCTTGTTTACCATTAGTCAACCTAGATGGAGCCACCATACCGCGGCGGGCCATTTTCTGCCGTTTTGTTTTTGACCGTATTTGCACCTGGTTTGTTATTGTTACGGTAGAAAGTAATTGTTTTGTAAAACATGGAGTATGCTTGACAAGCAGGGTCACGTAAAACAACGTCGCTTACGCCAGTCGGCCAGTGTCGTGTAAGACAACTCCAAAGCGGCGGACTGCTGTGCGGCTAAAGCAAGCGTAGTGCACGCAGTACTAACTGCAGTACGCATCAGTACTTCTATGTTTATGTGTACTTTCGTAACTTTCACTGTTTACCCCACCATTCTTACTGCTATATACAAAATGTACCCTTAATTTAAGTGCAAATAGCTTGTTCTGCAAGCTTATAAGCCCTGCCTAACTTGCACTTGCTTTCGCCGGCCTCAGCCAATTGTAGAGCTGCCACAGGTGACATCCTAGGTTTTGTGGCAGGAAATGAGCTAGTGAGTCGCATGGCCATTCCCTTAGTTTCTAATTATATAGCTTATTTGAGCAAAGTTTACGTTAAAACAGGTGTCAGTATGATTCTAACGCAGGCAATCTTTCGAATGAACCAAACTTGTGCTTTGTCGGCATGGCTCCTTTAAGGAACGTATGGCAACACGGTGTAGTGGAGAGCGGGGGCCAAAAATCTCTGTCGTGCAGTGGATCCATCGTTCCAACCGGAGCACAGTCCAAAGTGGGCGGCGTTGTCCGAGATCCTGGCTGAAATTCGGCACGAAAACAAGGGCCGGGGCGACCTGAACACCGTCTTGATCGTGGCAGAGGACGACCGGACGTGTGGACAGCTTTCCGAGGTGAGTCCGCCCTCGTTGCCCTTTCCCAAGCCACGGAGTTCTGTGCTTATGCTGCGTGCCACGGCCAGGCTTTATCATGGAACAGTATGTATGGCTGGTATCCCAGGAAAAATTTGCACATATAAGCGCATGTGTATTTCTACGATGCATACGGTGCATCGTTGTCATTGTGATCATGATAATCATCATCATAAGTTGGTGTAGGAATATAGGGATGTCATGATGCTGCTGCACAAATGTAGGGCGGCAGCTCACGAACGCTGGTTAGCCAAGCTGGAGTTTTCGAAGTATTACACAGCGGTGTGTTATACACTCGTTCTGCAAGCTGCTTCACCCTGTCCTTTGTTTTCATGATTGTTATGTCAATACAGTCGAACCTTGTTAAAATGAAGTAGTATCAGAGCAGCAATTAAGTTCACTATATCCGATATTCGTTGTAACGGTAGAGCTAAAAATCGGTTCAAACCAGTCGGTAATCTGGCTCCCACAAATGTCCTTGATGCAAAGACGCATTATTCTAATCTTCGGACCTACTATAAACAAGGTAACCCTTATCTTTCTCCTTGTGGCACTTCAAGCTCAATGAACCAGAACATGAAACGGGAAATTGCAACAGAACAAAGTTCATTTGACAAAACAGACCTGCGTTCCTATTTTTTCGAGGAAGGACGTGATCTTTGCCTGGTGGCTATTCACAGCACTGAGCAGGATGAAGTTTTCCTCAGTGTCCACGAACAAAGGGGCCTTTTCTACTTCTGCAGTTTCGGACGCTGGAAGCTTTTCCAAGTAGCTTCTAAGCCTACTGGTCAAATATTTCTTCGTTTCTTTCGTTATAAGTAGCTTCTAAGCCTACTGGTCAAATATTTCTTCACTTTCGTTATAAAAGAATAAGTTTCATTGAAAGGAAGCGGGACCAACCAATGTTCGTATTTAGTTCGCTATAGCCAATGATTCGCTATAGTATCAGTGTTCGTTATAACGAGGTTCAACTGTAGTATTCTAAGCTGTCAGGAAAAAAAACTGTTTCCAATCTAGCATCTTTCACTGCTAGTTAGCCATTCTGTCACCTTCCAGTGCACCCCGCCTCCCCCTCACTTTAATTGTGGGCATAATGCCATGTTTGTTTTGTGGTTCAAACATGTCAGTACCTGTGCTGCGGGGCCGACGTGGTTCTGCAAAACTTGTACCGCAAGGCCATCGGGGACAAAGACGGCGTGCAGCTTCCTTCCCTCTCCTCCTCCGCTGGTGAAGATCGAGGGCCGGGCAAGAAAAGGAAGAAGGCCAACAACAGTTCTTCGCACGGCCGGGGCGAGGCGGGCAAGAAGGGCAACCAAGACTCGGAAATGGTAAAAAAAAAAAAAAAAAAAAAGGCCGCTTATCTGCTCCTTTCGTTGAAAATGTCGACGAAAGACGATAGTCGACTGGTGGGGGCCCCTGCCAAGTAAATGCCTCCCTTCTCTTTCCCGCTCACCACTCATGCTGTTACTCTCCCATCTTGTTCCTCAAAAGAAAACACGCTAGATGTTTGCTGAAGTCAGTTTATGTTTACCGCATTCCATTGCTCCAAGTCGGGTGCCTCGATGCTAGCGCTGCTGTACGGCGGAGACGCGTGAGAATTGAGGCACCCTACTACAACGTTTATAGAACCATGATTCCCAACTGCACGAGCGTTCCAAGCGGAACGTGAGACCTATCTAGTGAAACCTTTCGTTGCTGTTGCTGTTTGATTTCTCAAATGCCGCCAGGTAGCGTGGGAAACAGCAGGCGACGGTTTTCTGCAGTTGATGCAGTATAACCAAGCATCTGTAAAATTTTAAATTAAGGGACCCTACATATATCACCTATACATTGATTTTCTGCCTTATATTATTGTAATGCCTTGTTCTTGAACAATGTTGACAAGTATGAACATTAACACCGGACTTAGATGTTTAGATTTGGCTGTGGGTATATGAGACTATTGCAGAGCTTCTATTTTACTTTGGCCAGGTGGCTGAATCGAGTCACAGGCAGACAGACAGACCAAAATTTCTGTGTTTAAGCACCCCAAGAAAGACTATCGTCTTCAGTAATTTTTGAGGACACCCAAGCATTCTTTATGCTGTAGTTAGCACGGAAGCATGAGTATCCAATTGTCAAACGTGGTCTCTCATTACTATATCAACATCCTTTTCCTTTCGCATTTTTTTGTTCTCTTGGCTACTATGACTCGGCGCATACTTGCATTTCCATCGCCAAGCAGAGGACATTTTGTAGCGGCGACATACTTTGCAGTTCACCTGATTGCTACTTGTGCAATCACCATGCTCAGATTACTCATTTAGACATCAGGGCATGTCTCCAACACATCCAAAAGTTCAGGGTCGAAATGCTTTCACTGAATCCACCTTTAGCAGTCAACTAGATTCGCCAAGCTGCGGTGCTGCTGGGGGTGCGTACTGTCTCGCGTATGGGAGGTCCCTAGTTCATATCCCACCCCAACCCAAATTTACGGAACTTTGTTTTCAACTTAATTACACTGTTTTTGTTTTTCTATTGTTTGGCCATTTTTGTTCCATCTGTCGGACAGTTTTTACGCTGTTTGTATGCCAGGTATGCCAAATTTTCAACCAGTACTTCCGCATTAAAATCGTAAGGGGGTTTTTCTGGTTTTCTGGTTCCCACCTTCCAAGCCCAACCTTCAAACAGTCGTAACTTCTGCTACAGACCAGATAGAATGATACTGTTAGTCTTATTGCACTCCTTATTTGTGCACAGTGCACTGGTACCTTGTTCAGCTGCATCTCTCCAGCAGTTCTTTATGTGGACGCGGCTGACTACCGCCACTATGATGCGTATGCGGTAGCAATCATTGACCGCCCTAATGCCCCACCAGTTGACTCAATTTCTGTCCGCACCATCAATCCTGCAACGGCGGGGGAGGCGGCAATAGCGCTTGCATTAACGCACCGGCCGACTCACCTACAATTGTGATCACGGATTCAAACGGCCATTCAAAATTTCGCCAGGGGGCTCGTATCCCCACAGGCACTCAAACTTCTCTCTCAAATCCCCCCTCCACCTCAGTAGAACTGATCTGGACCCCTGCTCACGCCGGGCT